>JABXJD010003154.1:0-34363 GCA_013375575.1 Percina caprodes | reverse complement strand
TGGAGTCCATGACCGTGACAGGATCAAAGAAATCTAAAAACTACACTTACAGATAATTTATAGCACACAGATAGCTAGAAGCCATCATCAGTGTTCACCATTTCTTACTAAATAGGAAGGTTACTAGGTTACTTAAATAATAACGCAAGAAGCATGAAACCCATTTGACTTAATGATTTAATGACTTGACTTCATCATTCCCATTCTCATATCTCACTTATTTATTTATTCATCATTCTCATTTCCTATTTCAGAACTGTTCATGATGTTCATACTGTTCATATTGAAATATAATAACATAATACTATTTATCCCAGTACCCTTTGCACTATGCTCCACATTTAAATAATTTTTATTGAACTCTTCTTGCACTCATGCCTCTATATTGTTTGTTTAGAGTATGTATATATTAGTATGTATATATTAGTGTGTATATATTGTTTGTTGTTTTGTATGTGTAAGTACATTGTGAGCAACTATGCTCCAAAGAAAAATTCCTCATATGTATCTTCATACCTGCCAAATAAAGCTGATTCTGATTCTGATGTTACCTCTGTGAGGGACTCTCTCTGATTGGCTGTCAGAGCCTCCTCTCTCTCTCTGATTGGCTGTTAGCTCTGCTGGGGAAATGTCTGCACATGCTGCAGAAAAGCTTGTCCTATTCTGTCTAAGGAAACTGTCCATACCACTTTTAACAGTGCGTTGCTCAGCACATCCATGGTAATGTGTCTAAAAAGCCAGCGAGCTAACGAGAGACAGCCTGTTGTTACCATAGCAACCACCTCCGAAGGCTTCCTAATTGTTTAATTAGAATAGAAGACACATTACTACAGTACTTCTGTTACTATTTTTCTTTTTTTACATACATTTGAATATTTTTCATAACAAAACATATTTTTATCAAATTTGGCTGGACAGGCCAGCGAGTGCCACCCTGGCCCATTCTACTGACTATGCGCCTGCCTTGGAGTGCAATTAATTTTATAATTGCCATCAACCAATGGCTAAAATGGATGTGTCAACTTCAAGGAAAACTTGCATGTCTTCCCTCTGCTGGTCATTCTATTTCTCACTCATTTCTTAAGAATACTGTAAGGACATTATCATATTCACAGAAAAAGACAGATTACAAGCTCTTCCTACAAGACTCAACCTTTCTATCTGGTTTCACACAACTCAGGGCCCTCATTGTTTGCACACTGCACACTACACACTACAGAACACATCACTGAAACATTAGCACACAACCTGAATGGCTGCCATGCTTCCAGGGCAATGCACACAGCACGTCATAACAGAGTACCCAATACTGAAATACCGAACAAACCATTTCTCACCTTCAGTAACAATGTACACAGATTCTTTTTAGATCAGTGGTCAATATATAGCCAAGACACTGTCAGAATCATAATCAGAATCAGCTTTATTTGCCAGGTATGAGGACACATATGAGGAATTTTGCTTTGGATCGTATTGCTCACAGTGTGCTTACTCATTCAAAACAAATAATATATACACACAATAAACAGAAAGAATATAGACAGGTTGAGACAGTATATAGTGCAATAAAAAGTGCAAAGTATGCAGGAATAAATTATAATTATGATAGTCTGATAGCATAGTGCAAAGGGTGCTGGAATAAATAAGATTATGTTATTATATAACATTATATAGTCGAGTATTATATTACAATTTGAATAGTATGAACAGCTCTGAAATTGAGAATGAGAATGATGAATAAATAAGTGGCTATACCTATGAAAACAGAGGGGTATGCATAATAGTATGATGTGGACTTAAATAAAATGTTAAACTCTGTGTGTGTGTGTGTGTGTGTGTGTGTGTGTGTGTGTGTGTGTGTGTGTGTGTGTGTGTGTAAGACTGACCATGGAGTCGTCATCAGCGATGAAGACTGTACAGGCCTGGGCCTGCATGAAGGACAGCATTGTCCCTGCGATCTTTCTCAGTAAAACCTCCAGACACTGCTGCTCCTCAAAGATCAGACTGGCCAGGTCCAACAGAACCTTCACACACACACACACACACACACAGAGAAAAATTCATCATGTTTAGAGTTGTGTCTATTAACGCTCATATTTTCAGAGACGCACTTTGACACCCACCTGATTGCGTCTGTTTTCCAGCTGCGATGTCTCGTAGAGCTGAGCGTTGTGCAGGACAATCCCTGAAAAGGCCAAATAAGCTGAGAAGTCCTGTAAGGACAAAGGAAAATGACCCATTTTATAAGAAAAGACGCACACAGGTGGAGAAAGACAGACTGAGGAACTGGACATTTGTGTTTTCAGTGTATCCAGGAGACCTTTAGACTAAGACAGCTTCTGTTAACAGTCCAGGGTAAAACAGCTGATGACTCTGGTAAACAATGTTTGTCCCCGTCCTCTCGTATCTGCTCTCTGTGTCTGGTCTGTAGACGGGCGTCCCCGTCCTCTAGTCTCCCCTCTCTGTGTCTGGTCTGTAGACGGGCGTCCCCGTCCTCTCGTCTCTCTCTCTTTGTCTGCTCTGTAGACGGGTGTTCCGTCCTCTCGTCTCTCTCTCTCTGTGTCCGGTCTGTAGACGGGCATCCCCGCCCTCTCGCTCCTCTCTCTGTGTCTGTTCTGTAGACGGGCGTCCCCGTCCTCTCGCTCTCCCTCTCTGTGTCTGTTCTGTAGACGGGCGTCCCGTCCTCTTGTCTCCCTCTCTGTGTCTGGTCTGTAGACGGGCATACCCGTCCTCTCGTCTCCTCTCTCTGCATCTGGTCTGTAGACGGGCGTCCCCGTCCTCTTGTCTCCTCTCTCTGTGTCTGGTCTGTAGACGGGCATCCCCGCCCTCTTGACTCCTCTCTCTGTGTCTGGTCTGTAGACGGGCGTTGCCGCCCTCTTGTCTCCCCTCTCTGTGTCTGGTCTGTGGACGGGCATCCCCGTCCTCTCGCTCTCTCTCTTTGTCTGCTCTGTAGACGGGTGTCCCGTCCTCTCGTCTCCTCTCTCTGTGTCCGGTCTGTAGACGGGCATCCCTGTCCTCTCGTCTCCTCTCTCTGTGTCTGGTCTATAGACACACGTCGCCGTCCTCTAGTCTCCTCTGTCTGTGTCTGGTCTGTAGACGGGCATCCCCGTCCTCTCGCCTCTCTGTCTGTGTCTTGTCTGTAGAAAACTACTCTTCTAAATGTCCAGGTTTTCCAGGACATGTGGGAACCCTGATTAACTGCCCAACACCTTCTTCATCAGCAAAATATCCTTCCACAGTTTAACTTTACTAACCTTTTCATCCTGTTCAGTGAAGGCACTGTCTTCCCCACATTTTTTATTAATAGCCTGAGCCACTCCAACTACCTGTGATGGATAGAATGGAGAAAACACAACAGAAAGAGTTGACAAAAAGAGAATTAGTTCAAGTTGTCCGGCTTCACATTAGAAAATAAAGTCGTACAGTAAGGGTCAAATACAGCTCTATTAAAAAACATTGGTTGTAACTGAATGGAAAATAATTTGTATTATATGTACACAATGTAAATTATACTATTGCTTTTTTGATAAGGTTTGTTATCAATAATCCCAAGGCCACCAGATATCCTGTCAACAAGGTTTGCATTGCTAAGTAGCTATAACGTTAGCTAGCTAATTCTTGGAGGGAAACACAACATTGTTCAACACACTCAGTTATTTTTAGGATGATTGTTTTGACCACGGTTAACCACTCTGGGCTAACCCACGAATTCATCAGTAACATTCCTAATCTAATGCTAATTTAGCTAGCTAGCTAGCTAGCACACCCGGGTCATTCTATGAAAATGGTGGCTTTTGGAACAGACAACTTTTAAAAAATGTAATTCTTTTTTTTATAACAAAATTTATAGTCAGATAATAGTTAACCTCTTAACTTTATCAATCAACTTAAATGACAGCTTAATGTATTTTGATTTTTTTACTTCATTACATTAAAAATGCTTGTGCTGCCTTTTTGTCACTGGTGTTACCTATATTTTAGATGACAAACCAGGCTTTCCATAATGTAATTTGACTATTTAATTTGCATACATGATCAAAAATAGAAAAAGTTAGTGTTATATTAAGAAATTGTCTTGATTAGTAATAATGTACTTTAAAAAGGTATGTTTAAAGTTCTATTGTGTGACATTTTTCTATTTTCACCATTGTGTTTTTTGTTGTAATATTAGAAATAATTGAGGTTGAGTGATCAAAATTAACTGATCACATCCTTAAAATGCCTACTAATGAATGCAGCAACATTTAGGTAGATACAAAAAACATATTCTATGAAACTGGGCAACTCTGATGCCAGAACACCAATTTGCCATGCAGTAACACCAGTGACACAATGTTACACCAGTGACGCAATGTGAAACCAATGGCATAACAAAAGATTATTTAAAACAAATTTTTATCAATTTATTAGTAATAAAAATTATTACAAATAATTTCAGATTTCATCAAATGTGTTAATTTAATATGAACAATAAAATGAAGGTTATTGGTCAGATTAAGACCAAAAGATGAAGCCTATGTCTTTCAAAACACAATGTCCACTAGAACATTAGAAACATTGAACGCAAACTAAAACTGTTTTCCCAACAGCACTGATGCGAATATTTTGTATGCAGTAAAACATATGTTCATGGAACATTTCCTGTACTAACTGTTCTTCTCTACTCTCCGCCCTTGGATTTGTTGTCTGTAAAGCATAAAGATGTAATATATAATTAGATTTCCAATGTGAGATGCATGCAACATAATACAACCATGAAATCTTATTTCTGTCCTGCCTATACACAAAACTATGCAGCTTGTTAAAACAGTGTATATCAATTCTCGTGCCATGTGACAAATATTGTGTAGGCGTACTTAAAGGGATAGTTCACCCAAATTACATATTGGTTTACTGTGTAAGCAGTCCATGGAGAAGGTATGTCTCATGCATTGGTTTTGTGCCACAAATGGTAAAAACTTTGCATTTGAAACTGGCCAGATAAACAAAAGCATGGCTTGCTGTCATACCTTGTCCATAGACTGCATACACGATAAGGAAGCAAATATGTCATTTTGTAACTTGGGCAAACCATCCCTTTAAGTAACTCTGCAGATAAGTACTTTTGTCAAATTCTAACCTTGAAGTACTAGGTTGACTGTCTGGAGTGGATGGGGGGGTCAACGCTGTCTTTCCTGCGCTCAATCTCTCTCAGTGTTTTGCCTGTTTGACCCGCCATTTCTTTCGCTCCTGTCTTTTTTCCCCTTTCTGTGAGATTATTCACTCGCTTTCTTTTTTGACTTTCTATATCCTTTAAGTAAGTCTGGGGTTTCTGTTTAAGGTAGGCGGCTCCGGTCTGGGTCAGCATCCTGCGCTGTCTGTAGTCTTTGCTTTTCAGCAGCACTTAATTTCGCCATGTCTGCCACAAGGAAAGCCATATTATGTTTACAATGTTGAAACAGTAATAAAATGCTAATAAATGCCTTTATTAATATTATTGTTGAGGCTTTTATGAAACCTTATGTTGAGAAAAAAGTTAGAGGTGTTATTCATTGTCACTGGTGTTATTGTCATGTCACTGGTGTTACTAGCAGTAACAGTAACACCAGTGACGATAACACCAGTGACAAATCTGCAGACAAGATGACATATCTAAAATGGCTGCCACAGTAGCTCAAACCACACTTCTTAAATTGTAAATAAATCACTTAATCATGCAATTAGAACAATTATTTTAATCAAATTTCCTTTCCCTTACTATAATCTGTAGAACACCAGTGACACATCTTAAGTCCTCGCATGAATTTATCAAATTATTTATCAAATAGCTAAAAGATGAAGAGAGAGTGCACACTCAACATGTGCTTTTCAAAACAGCCCCGCCTCCAATGAACTTTTGACCCAGGAAGAAATTAGCAAGGATGTTGCAAATTTTCCAAATAGTGTTTTTTATAAATTGTAACACCAGTGACATGAAATTGAGGGACAGCTATTCCCTGTAAATTATTTATAATATTTATTTGATATTTTAGTTTTTAAAGTAGTTCACTAAATAACTATACTACTTTCCTTTACATTATGACATTTAAAGGGGACAAAATATATTTTGAACTCAAAATATGTCACTAAACCGCAACTCCTGACCCGAGGGACAAGCCAATTTCATGGTACTGACCGTGTTCTACAATGTATAAAAATAATGGTTTGCAATATAACAGTCTTACATATGTTTTATTAACGATAAAACACTTAAATTAAAACAAAAAACATATATTTAGTGTCATTATCTGACACTTTTAAGTGTTTTTCCTTGTGGTTAAGGCCGGGACAGGAAAGCCACCATTTTCGTAGAATGTCCCACCCCTGTCTTCTGCCTCACTCTGCCGGCGCTTAGCTAACTCCGGTGCTAAGGACGCAAACGGCCGTCTACTGAACCGTCGGGAAACAGACCCAAGTACCCGAGTCAGAACAGCGACCATTTGTAACATTACACCTCAGTTAGCGTTACCAGTCTCCCCCTTTTGATTTTAGCCTTCTTTACAGTTAGCTACATTTACCAGACAAAACAGGGATAAGGAACCAAAAGGACTAATACTACTAGTAATTTAAAGATGTCGTAGCACTGGATCTGGACGGTAAGGATAGCTCTGGGAGTTGGAAGGGGTTGTCAAAATTTCGGTTTCATATTGCATATGGTTACAGACAATTTGGCCAGAGCGACTGTGACCGTAAAGACTCGGGTTGAAATGGCTAATCTAGTCCACCGCTGGATAAGAATGTCAGCTTTGCAAACTATATATAGGCTACTGCATTCATAACTTGTATAGCTGCTCCCCATAAACTGCAAAACCCAAACATTAAAAATCCTAAAACTAAGGGTTTAGTTGACATAAAAAGTCTTAACACAAGGTCTCTTTTTTCAAAACCATTGCATCTTATGGTCTTGGTCAGTGGATGGAGTTTTCTCAGTTGTCATGGAGATGGCACAGTTGCAACCAGATGAAGTCCAATACTTACATACTGTACATACTGACAATGGAGCCATCTCCATAACAACCAAGCGAACGCTGTTGAAAGGTTGAAAGATCTGGAAGACGCTAGCAAGTAGACATCGAATTATTCTTTTTGTCAAAACATGCTATACAGATTGGCTGAAATGTATTTTAGCCACTTAAAAAAATCAATATCAGTTAAAATTTACACTTTATTTAAAATATTTTCAACGCTTTACCTTGCCATCAGACAGCCCTTTCCGACGGGGAACTAAAGCCTATACTGCTCTCTTCAAATACACCAGACTCCACTGACAAAAACAGTAATTTCACTTCCAATTCCAAACTTAGTCCAGTTAAAGTTGACTCAGGCAGTGCTAGCATTCACATTATTCATAACCTTATTGATTAGCGTACTGTGTTTCAATTGAAAAACCTGGACAAAAACGCAGATGGACTCAACCCTTAGGTGAACCTCTCTCCTTCCGGTATATGGTTAACTTCTAATAGTTGCTGTACTGTATGCAGTGTGTACTACTTCTGTGTGTATTGTCTTACCTCGTCTCTGTGGTTCTTGATGGGAAGGCAAAGGATACTCTGGGTTTTGTAACCTGTGACCAGGTCCACCTCAGCATTGAACCTTGGGTCCTGGTGAGCCAAAGCATATGAAAAGAAAATTTTATCCCATCTTTACAGCATTAAAAAAATATATTTTCTGAGCTGCACACATGAGGCTGTCAGCGGTATGCAACACAACATTCTTCTCCAAAACAATGGCCCCACCTACAGAGTTTTGTTAGTGCTTGGTTTCAATCATAAGGAGGCTAAAACCTTCTTTGGTGTGTAAATGTGGAGTTCAACAGAGAGAAGTGGCTTCTGAAGGCATGCAAACCACCAGTGGATTCAGAGATGTTATGTTTGTTCATGAGGACTATTCTCCTGCTGGCAACTCTCCCACCCATCGCTGATCTTTAAACACTCGGCTTCTCTCTGTCAAAACTCAACTCAAAACTCCTCTAAACTCAAGGGGACTGTGTGTGTGTGTGTGTGTGTGTGTGTGTGGACAAAGAACCCTTATTTACACAAAACAGGTTTGGTGTGGTATGAAAAGATATGATAGATTTTGAATGGTAAATCTGCTACTGTCATGATTGTAAAACAGCATATGTACAGGAAGCAGGCGGAGCCATTGCAAATAAGGGGAGCACATTTTTAGAGAGTTTGACTATCCGCAGCTTTTAGTACTGACCACATCTGTATTCAAATCCTCATAAATCCAAAAATGTACTGTAATTCAACCACCTACGATTCTATTTCATAGTATGCACAAGAACCGCTCACTGAAGTGGGTTACTGCACCAGAAATGTTATGTGTATGCGAGTATGCTCCTCCTAATGTTCTTTTATCATATAGGTCATGAAAATGTTTTACTGAAGTTTTTTTGTAAGACGGTAATAGGCTACAGGTTGTTGCTGTTGTTGCAAAAGCGAGAAGGGTGAAGGAGAGAGTCTCTCTACAGTCTCTCTTGCATAGACCTGCGGAAAGACACCAAGACCTCCTGTGACTATGCGCCAGGCACCACAGATACATTTGATTGAACAACAGAACCAGGAGGTAGAATTTCTGGACAGGTATGGCCCCAACACGCATGTGTGAAAATACATGCTACGTGTGATCTGCTGCACTACTTCATATGCCTGCATTGTCTTAATTAGCTTTGTATTTGCCAATGAATTGAATCAAAAAGTTCTGCACTAAAGCTTTATATTCTGCAAAATCTATCCAAATAAAATCATCACCCACCCATAGATATTACTGTGTTAATTGTTAGTTGCCCTGCCAAATTAATTACCAATGGGATGTATGGAACTACATATTCATACTGTACATCCAAAACAGTATCCCGAAATTCAGACTTTTTTCAATAAGAAAATTGTTTTGCATCCCTAACCAATTGAAAAACACTAAAGATTAGGGGTGGGAACCTCTGGGCACATCACGATTTGATTGGGAATCCGAGGCCAACGATTCGATTCAGTTCTTTTTTTATAATCAATAAATTATTAACTTATCAGAATCGAGCATCAAAACATTCTTGAGAGAATGCATCTAAGAATCAATTTTTTTCCCACCCCTACTAAAGATGCCACTCTCCTGGAAGTCATCATGATGCAAGTAGTATTTATTATTGATAATAATTGATTTGATCTCTAATGTCCCCTACTTTACTGTATGTTACAAATTTGAGTGTATGCATATTTTCTGATATTCCTTTATGCTGCAGATTTCAATCATGTTGTTAAACTCATCACTTCCTCCATTATTTGGATTTTTTTGTCTTAAAAAATGTAACATATTGTCCATTTCCACAGCACTAATTCCACCAATACAGCATTTATGTCGCTAATAGGATTTGATCCATTTCTATTGTGCTGTAAAGCTGCTATCATTTAAATATCTCTTGCATAGATGTAATTGAAACGGTCTATTTCTTGTTGGTATTGAAGGATTTGATACAGCTTAAATTTGCATTATTTCAACCTTTTAAGTATTGAATACTGCACACACACGTCTTGTTTTTTACGGGAAAATGTCCAGATCACGGGCATTATAGTCTCCACTTTAGCATTTAAAATCCTGTGCTACGTCACAAAGTCTACATGGCCAAAAACATAATAAAACACCAGCGCCGCCCTGACAAACACAATGGCAGTCAGACGGAAAAAATAATCAATAGTCGATAACATGACAAAAATGACTAATATCGGCCCATATAAATATGATGCTGCATAAAATTTAATATTCAGTTTTTCAAAACAATTGCTTTTGCTATTTGTAACTTGATTCTCATTTCAAAAGCATCTTTTATTGGTCAATTTACATTACACAGAGTCACTTTAGATGTTCTGATTTTAGTTGTAATAATCTTGTATTGTACTCGTAATGATATGTGTACATATACGCGTTATGTATTGTAATATATGAATCTGTCTTTATTGCAGATCAACAAAGACAGTTTGCATAAAGTTGCCTGGATTCTACTTAATGCAGATGAGGAGGTGGCAACTAGACACCCTGCTTCTCCTAAGTCCCAGCAACGCTACCAGAATGCATTGCACAGCTGCTCCCATAGAAATAAATGGGAAGCCGGGAAATGCTGCTGACAATGTATACACACCATGACATATGCAGAGCCGATGCTCCAACACTTCCACTATAATCAGTAAAACTAGCTACACCGGCACGAGAGCAGCATAAGTGGTGCGTATGCTCCACAGAGATCTGTTCTACAACCGTAAAAAGACATAGTCTTCTATTTATATTTTCCATATACTAGTTTTCAACCTAGTCCTGTTAAGTAAGTGTATACTTCTGTTTTCACACAGCCTTCTTAACATACCCTCCCTCAATCCTGAAGTCTTAGCCAACTATATACAGTACCTATATCTAATCTACCCTTTGTCTCCATGATCTTGAGCAGGTAGTTGCTAAAGTTATGTGACTTTTTACATAAGAATAGTTTATTTGAGGACTTTCAGTCAATATATAGAGTGCATCATAGCACAATCAAAAAACTAGTAAAAATTACAAATGACTTTCTAATTACTTCAGAGAAAAGACTTGTCACCGTACTTGTCTTATTAGATCTTAGTGCTGCATTCGACACTATTGACCATAGCATCCTGTTACAGACACTGGAACATTTAGTTGGCATTAAAGGGATCACACTAAGTCCTATTTATCTGATCAATCTCAATTTGTTAATGTAAATGATAAATCCTCCAGGCACGCTAAAGTTAGCCATGGTGTTCCACAAGGCTCAGTGCTTGGACCAATTCTATTCTCCTTATACAGTATATGCTTCCTCTAGGCACTATTATTAGGAGACATCTATTAACATTCACTTTTATGCGGATGATACCCTATTATACCTATTTATCAAGCCAGAAAAAAACAGTCAGTTAGTTATACTTCAAGCATGCATTAAAGATATAGAATCCTGGATGGCCAACAATTTTGTGATATTAACTCAACCAAAACCAAGCTTATTCTGCTGGGCCCTCCAAACCCCATTATCCAAAGATATAGTTACTCTGGATGGGCTCCAGCACTATTAGAAATCTCTGAGTTTTTTAAGATCAGGATATATCCTTTAACGCCTACTTAAAACAAATCTCAAGAAAAATCTTTTTTCACCTGCGTAACATTTCCAAAATTAGGAACATCCTGTCTCACAATGATGCTCAAAAACTAGTCCATGCATTTGTTATTTCCAGTGTACTCTTGATTAGTTGATTTAATCAATAGATCTGTAAAACTGAGTTCCTCCAGAATTAATCATGCAAAAGCATTACTTTAAATCTTGTGTTTAGTGGAGATGCACTCATAGATTTCTCAGAAATAAGTCACTTAAAATGAAAAAAGCATAAAAATGACAAATGGACTAAGGAAATCTTTGTCAACTAAGACCACAATGAGCACCTAGTCAACTAACTGACTCAGCCGTACAACCTACACCTACTATTTCCTGTTTTGAGATGACTCACTTTGACACAAGCCACCAGTGGTGGAATGTAACTAAGTACATTTACTCCAGTACTGTACTTCAGTCCAAATGTTGAGGTACTTCTCCACTTTACTTGAGTCTTTTCTTCTAATGCCACTTTCTACTTCTACTCCACTACATTTCAGAGATAAATATTCTACTTTTTCCTCCACTACATGGCTTTAGTTACTAGTTAAGACTACAGTTAAGATTTCTGCACACAAAACACATGTAGTTTATAACATCTGATGTGTTCTGATTATGATAAAGTAACCTAGCAACAATATAACGGCCTACAAGTCCAGCTGACATAATTAGACCAATAAACAACAACTGGTTGGATCCTTTACACTTTCTACAATGGGAGGAGTTTTCTGAATTGAGTACTTTTCCTGATGATACTTACATATTTTTAGTAACATTTTCAATGCAGGACTTTTACAGTGTGGTATTAGTACTTTTACTTAGTAACGGATCTGAAAACTGCACAAAAAACACCACTGCAAGTCACAAAAGCCACACACAAAAGTTACTCCAGAGCAAGAAGACTAGCTGCCCACAAAGTTTACATGGAGACTTATCATTTGAAATCCAAGAAATGTAACAGGATCAACTGAAATCAAGACAAAACTCCATCATGCAGGTTAAGGACTTTTTTCCAAATTTCTCCAAATTGGCCATTTTATGTCATATCTTTTAACCCTTGTGTTGTCTTCCCTTTAACTATGAACTTGTCCTTGTTCTTCCAAATTGAAAATGAAAATTTTTTGTGCTTTTCCGATGTTTTGGTTGCTTTTTCTGATTTATTTGTCACTTTTTCCATGCTTTTTGCTTTTTAAAAAAAACCTGGGCTGGTTTAATAATAGCTTACACTTGTTCTCGGAATTCATGGTCAACAAACCTCATTTATCTCAAATTATAATTTTTAGTTATGTTTTATAGTTATGTTTTTAGTTAAAAAGCAGAAATTATGAATTATTTTGACTAATAGTTAAGATCAGAGGATGGTGAGTGGATCACAGATGAGTAGATGTCAAAGTTTAGTCCAAATACTGGTTTTGAAACCATACAATTCTTCCAATTTAATTGGTATCCATTGCACCGTCTGTTGTTTGGGGTATTGGGTATTTATGTTTTTTCTGTCTTTTGTTTACATTTATGTGTCAGTTGCTTTCAAAAATAAATATTGCATTTTGGATACAGCACATTGCAGGCATTGATGAGTCCATCCATCACCGCCGCCCCCCCATTCCCATCCTCTCTGTAGATTGGTTTGTGAAGGCTGTTGTAATGTAAACAGGGAGACGAGGGTTTGTTTTCTCATGGCACTGCTGAAATGATTGTAATCCTAAACAGACTAATGCAATGCCGCAGATTAACTTCCAGGAAGCAGTATCAGGTTCTGCAGTAGTACACACTCACACACACACACACACACACACACACACACACACACACACACGCACACCCACACAGACTATTGAGATTATCTGAAGAAACATTGTCTATGGATTGGTTAGTGCACTCATACACACAAATCTGTATGTGCACAAACAGAATTGTACACACACACACACACACACACACACACACACAGACACACACACACACACACACACACAGACACAAGGTATGGCATCCAAAACAACACAGAGGTCCGTTTCCGGTGAACTCTGAGTGGATTTACCCTGAGATGGGAAACTCTGAGTTTTCAGTTCTAGAACCGCTGAGAGAAAAAAGACTCAGTTACCATAGTAACTGACTCTGAGGATAAGTTACCTCTCTTTCTGAAACGGGCTGGAGTTACCCCTCTCTCCCTTTCAGAATCAGAATCAGCTTTATTCGCCAGGTATGAGGACACATACGAGGAATTTGACTTAGGTTGTCCAAGCCTTCAGTTTTCTGAAGCAAAAGCCTTCAGTTTTCTGAAGCAAAAACGTCTCAGGTTACGTATGTAACCTTTGTTCCCCGAGAAGGGGAACGAGACACTGCGTCGGTTACGACACTATGGGAATCGCCTTCAGGCATGACAGGGCTGAATGTGAATGAAAACTACTCCAATCCTATTGGTCCTAGTGAGAACGGTAGCATGTGACGGCATAACCGTAGGGACATATAAGCACACCGGCACATAGCTCATTAGCTCTTTCTATGAAGCAAGGCACTCCAGGCGGGTGAGGCGGCGAACCGACGCAGTGTCTCGCTCCTTCTCGGGAACAAAGGTTACATACGTAACCTGAGACGCTCCCTTCGAGGAACTCGAACTGCGTCGGTTACGACACTATGGGAACGAGATACCCACTAACCCGCGCCGAACCCCGCCTGCCCCAGCGTGAAACCACTCGTGGGCACGACTAGGAGGAGAGCACCCGGGTGCCAGGTGCGGAGGGAAAGTCCAGACTATAGAACCTGAAGAAGGTATGGAGTGGCCCAGCCAGCTGCATCACAAACCTCCTGGAGAGACGCACCAGAGAGGAGAGCCGTAGAGGCCGCCATGCCTCTCGTGGAGTGAGCCCGTACAGCCATAGGTGAAGGCAAACCGCGCACCCGATAGGCCAGGGAGATAGTCTGAACGATCCAGTTACTGATAGTATGTTTAGAAGCGGGAAGCCCAGCCTTGGAGGACCCGAAACACACCAGCAACTGGTCCGATTTCCTCCACCCGGAGGACCTCAGAGTGAAGACACTCAGGGCCCGGACAGGGCAGAGCAAATGGAGCCTCCCGTCCTCCGCCGTCACATGAGGTGGAGGATGAAACGCCTGCAGCACCACAGGCCCCATGACAGAGGACTGCACCTTGGGAACGTACCCCGGAACGGGGTGCAGAATGGCCCTCACATTACCCGGGGCAAACTCCAGGCATCGGGAAGCAACCGAAAGAGCCTGGAGGTCCCCCACCCTCCTCAGAGAGGTGACAGCAAGGAGGAAGGCCATCTTCAAGGTCAGGTACTTGGCCGCAGCCGACTCCAACGGTTCGAAGGGGGCCTCAGCCAGCGCCTCAAGAACCACCGCCAGATCCCAGGTGGGAACCCTAGGACGAGTCGCAGGTCTCATCCTCCGAGTCCCACGGAGGAACCGAATGACCAGGGGAAGCCTCCCCAGAGACCCAACCCCCGAAGGGGCGTGGAAAGCCGAAATGGCAGCCACGTAAACCTTGAGGGTGGAGGGGGAAAGGCCCGCAGAGAAGCGGTCCTGCAGAAACTCCAGCACCTGAAGCACCGGGCAGGTAACTGGGTCCAGCATGCGTCCACTGCACCAGGCAGAGAAGACGGCCCACTTCTGGCCATACATCCTCCGTGTAGACGGGGCCCTGGAGCTAAGGAGAGTCTCGACCGCACCCGCCGTCAGGCCCGCCTCGAGGTACTGGGCCCCCTCAAGGGCCAGACCCACAGCCGCCACAGGGCGGGGCAAGGGTGAAGAACCCGGCCCCTCCCGGGACAGCAGGTCCCTCCTCAGAGGGACCTGCCACGGCGGACCGTCCAGGAGCTCCATCAGGTCCGAAACCACACCGGGTCGGCCAGAACGGCGCCACAAGAAGCAGGCGGATGCCGCCCTGACGGACCCTCTCCAGGACCCCCGGAGCAGAGCGACTGGGGGAAACGCGCACAGACGCAGCCTCGGCCACTCTCGCACCATGGCGTCCAGCCCCAGCGGGCCGGGGCGTCAGGGAGAACCACAGAGGACAGTGCGTAGTCTCGAGAAGCAAACAAGTCCACGCCTATGGGTCCGAACCTCGCACAAGGACTCCACCACCTCGGGTGGAGCCGCCATTCCCGGGCCTCAGCCCCTGTCTCGACAGCAGGTCCGCCCCCAGATTCTGAAGCCCAGGGATAAACATCGCCCTGAGAGAGAGCAGTCTCCGCTGGGACCACAGGAGGATCCGATGCGCCAGCCTGCATAGAGGGCGCGAGCGCAGACCCCCCTGGTGATTCAGATAGGCCACCACAGCTGTATTGTCGGACCTGACCAGCACGTGGCGGTCCAGGAGTGCAGGCAGGAAGCTCCTCAGAGCCCGGAACATGGCCAGCATCCCGAGGCAATTAATGTGCCATGACGAGTGATGCCCCTGCCAAACACCCATCGCAGAGCGGTCGCCCATGACCGCGCCCCACCCGGTGAGGGAAGCGCCTGTTGAAACGATAACACGGCGACAGGGCACCCCCAGCGCGGGTCCTGGGACAGGAACCAAGGCTTCGTCCACACCGATAGGGTACGAAGACATGTGTGCGTAACCCGTATCGGGCGGAACGGGTTTCCCCTCGGGGAGAACCCCTTGGATTTCAGCCACCACTACAGGGCCCTCATGTGCAGAAGACCAGAAGGTAACACGCCGGAAGCAGCCGCCACAAGGCCCAACACCCATTGAAAGGGTTTCACTGAGATGGCGCGGCCCAGCTACACACTCTTCACCGTGGCCAGAACGGACTCGACACGAGCCGGAGACAGATGTGCCAGCATCGTCAACGAGTCCCACACCACCCCTAAGAACACGGTCCTCAGGGCGGGTGCCAGCACACTCTTTCCATCGTTGAGCCACAGCCCCAAACGAAGAAGATGAGCGAGACGACATCTCGATGCCGAACTGCCAACTCCCGAGACTGAGCCAGGATAAGCCAGTCATCGATGTAATGCGGACCCGGATGCCCCGAGCCGCAGAGGGGCCAGCGCCGCATACATACACTTGGTGAAAGTGCGAGGGGAGAGTGCCAGGCCGAAGGGAAGAACCCGAAATTGGTATGCCCCAAAGGCGAACCTCAGGAACTTCCTGTGGGAAGGACAAAAGGAGATGTAGAAGCATGCAACCTCGGATCCATGGTGACAAGCCAGTCCACAGACCGGATGTGACACATGATGGCAGGGATGGTGAGCATCACGAACCTGTATCTCCTCAGAGACCGGTTCAGAACCCGCAGATCCAGAACAGGGTGCTGGCCTTCCGTCCTTCACGGGAACCAGGAAGCACCGGCTGTAGAAACCGGACCCGCTGGCCAGCGGGGAGCGAGCCCACGGCCCCGTCCTCCAGCGGCAAGCGCGGGCGGACCCGGAACTGCAGCCCGTACCCATAGAAGACGGCGCGCAGAACCCACGGGATATGCTCTCCAAACCCCGGCAACCCGAAATCCGCCAGCAGAACCAACCCTCGGGCTGGTGGCCGGTGCGACGTGCCAATCTCGGAAGAGTCCCCGAAGCTGGCCGCCAGGAAGAACTCGCCGATGATCCGCAGGCCGGAGCCGAATCTCCGCCAACCGCCACCCTCGGGGCAGGCAGAGTGGAGAAGGCTCGGCGGCGGCAGCGTGTCCCGAGCCCCGGCGGCGGGACACAACGCAAGCGGCCACCCAGGAGGGGACCTCAGTCGGCCTCCGAGGGCTAAACACATAGACAGGACCTCCGCGCCGCCCTCCGCGACTGGACGACGTCCCTCAGGACCAAACTGCCGGGGAGGGGTGCGTGGGAGCGATGCCCCGCGTCCCAAGCCGCTCGAGGGGGTCCGCGAGAAGCCAGACAGCGTCACTGGCGCGGCCGGTGGGAGCTGGTAGAGGGCTGAGAAGGTCCAGCCGTCCTAGCAGAGCGGGACCAAGTCCGGCGAAGGAGAAACTGCCGGAACGCCTCCTCCTGGGACCGGACACGGCGAAACTTGTCAACGACAGAGTTCAGCGCAACACGCGTCCGGAGCGCCGGCACCCTCCGGTCCATCTCCAGCAGCAGGTCCGCCTAGCAGGCCTGCAAACCGCCACGGTGTGCAGGCTCACTCCAGCCTGGCCCGCCGCCATACACGCCTTCCCCACCAATGAGGAAGACATCCGACATGGTCACATCGGCAGCGCCGGCTGGCCAAAAGACGACGTCAGCAGGGGTGAGAAGTAACACGCCAGAGCGTCGCCAACCCGCGTATCGTCCCGTAGCCGCAGTCCTTAATCCCCGCCACATTGCCAAAACTCCAGCTGCTGGGGAGGAGAAAGCCGGGCAGAGTAAGGTTTCTCCCACAATTTGCACAACTAACTGTGCAAAACCGGGAAAACGGCATGGAGCGGGGCATGGAGCGGAAGGAAGCGATCAAGCTCCTGACAGCCTGTGGCCAATCCAGTCCGGGTTTTGCCACAGACCGCGCCATCCAACAGCTCAACACAGTCCGGCGCGGCGCACTTCAGATGACGTCGGCGCGACACCCGGAAGTCCTCACCCTCCTCCACGACGCACATGCAGCTCCACAGAGCCCGAGTGCGGCCGCCTCTCCAGCCTACGCCCCGGGCAGAAGCCGAAACGAGGACCAGGGGAGTCGGAATCGGCAGAAGAAGGACGAGAAAGGGCCACAGCCGTCTCGAACCCTCCAGCAGATCCTGCTGCGAACCCCACGACCGACCCGCCGGGCCGCCTCAGCGACCGCGGCCCGAGCCACGGGAGAGCGGATCTGGCCGTCCGCGGAAAAGGGCTACGCGGGACCGCAGCACCCGCACAGGCAGGGCCTCGCAATGGTCACACAGCCTCGAGAGCCGCTGTGGCGTGCGACAGGCCCAAACAAGCGACACACAGTTCATGCGAGTCACCTACCGTGATGAAGCGAGGGCAGGGAGACACACATCGTCGGAACCGGTACAAACGCTCGGACATATTTCCAGGTGAGTAACACAGTAGCTCGCCACTCAACATCAACCAACGTGCCTGCTGAATAGAAAAAAGCTAATGAGCTATGTGCCGGTGTGCTTATATGTCCCTACGGTTATGCCGTCACATGCTACCGTTCTCACTAGGACCAATAGGATTGGAGTAGTTTTCATTCACATTCAGCCCTGTCATGCCTGAAGGCGATTCCCATAGTGTCGTAACCGACGCAGTTCGAGTTCCTCGAAGGGGAACCCAAAGTCTCTCAGGGTCTCAGGGTTAACAAACTCAAAGTTTTCACTAAACCTGCTTTCTGAACCGGGCCCCTGGACGCAAACACACACACACACACTTTATATTTATTTTCAGATGTGCTGACAAGCATTAATTACACACCTTCATGCACAAAGACATCGAGTCAAACATCTGTATGATTCTTCATACACAGACCACAGAGAGTCAAACATCTGTATGATTCTTCATGTGCAGACCACAGAGTCAAACATCTGTATGATTCTTCATGTACAGACCATAGAGTCAAACATCTGTACGATTCTTCATGAACAGAGTACAGAGTCAAACATCTGTATGATTCTTCATGGACAGACTACAGAGTCAAACATCTGTATGATTGTTCATATACAGACCATAGAGTCAAACATCTTTATGATTCTTCATGTGCAGACCACAGAGTCAAACATCTGTATGATTCTTCATGTGCAGACCATAGAGTCAAACATCTGTACGATTCTTCATGTACAGACCATAGAGTCAAACATCTGTATGATTCTTCATGTACAGACCACAGGGTCAAACATCTGTATGATTTTTCATGTACAGACCACAGAGTCAAACATCTGTACGATTCTTCATGAACAGACTACAGAGTCAAACATCTGTATGATTCTTCATGGACAGACTACAGAGTCAAACATCTGTATGATTCTTCATATACAGACCATAGAGTCAAACATCTGTATGATTCTTCATGTGCAGACCACAGAGTCAAACATCTGTATGATTCTTCATGTACAGACCATAGAGTCAAACATCTGTACGATTCTTCATGTACAGACCATAGAGTCAAACATCTGTATGATTCTTCATGTACAGACCACAGAGTCAAACATCTGTACGATTCTTCATGTACAGACCATAGAGTCAAACATCTGTATGATTCTTCATGTACAGACCACAGAGTCAAACATCTGTATGATTTTTCATGTACAGACCACAGAGTCAAACATCTGTACGATTCTTCATGTACAGAGCACAGAGTCAAACATCTGTATGATTCTTCATGTACAGACCACAGAGTCAAACATCTGTATGATTGTTCATGGACAGACCACAGAGTCAAATATCTGTATGATTCTTCATGTACAGACCACAGAGTCAAACATCTGTATGAGTCTTCATGGACAGACCACAGAGTCAAACATCTGTATGATTCTTCATGTACAGACCACAGAGTCAAACATCTGTATGATTCTTCATATACAGACCACAGAGTCAACCATCTGTATGAGTCTTCATGGACAGACCACAGAGTCAAACATCTGTATGATTCTTCATGTACAGACTACAGAGTCAAACATCTGTATGATTCTTCATGTACAGACCGCAGAGTCAAACATCTGTATGAGTCTTCATGGACAGACCACAGATTCAAACATCTGTATGATTTTCCATGTACAGACCAGAGTCAAACATCTGTATGATTCTTAATGTACAGACTACAGTTACAAAGTTGTAACTGAAAAGTTGTAAAGTGCACTGTATTTATGACCTGTGTCACACAGGAGCATAAGGGACCATAACCTTTTTACACCACGCCATAATACCATACCCTTATTCAGAAATCATGATGATGAGATCTAAAAACATGTCTCTAATGTTCCATGTAAACCATCTGAGACTTTGAAAACCCCAGATGTAAATGGTATATTCCGAACACGATCCAAACCAGGGCTCGAAATACTGTAAGAGCTGCAAATGAATCTGTTTAACCCTCGTGTTGTCTTCCCATCAACCTGCAACTTTGTGTTTTTCTGAATCAAATTTTCAACATATTGTTGTTCTTTTTCTACACTTTTCTCTAAGTTTTTGTCAATTGTATTCACATTTTTTTAATCACTTTATGAAATCTTTTGTAATTTTTTTGTAATTTTTGTAATTATGTTTCTTTTTGTGATTCCGCTTTTTCCTATGTTTTTTCCCAATTTTTTGTCACTTTTTGTAAACAAGTTTTTGTCACCTTTGGCGATGTTTTTGATTTGAGTTTTTTTGATAACTTTATTGCTTTAGGGTCCAAATGCCACTAGCTCACAACAGAGTCACTTGTAAAGAAAGAAAATTCTAAATACTCTGATTCCATAATCTGGTTTTTCTACTCCTCTATGACAGTATACTAAATATTTTTGAGTTGTGGACAAAATGTAATCGACATTTTTGACCATTTTCTGACATTTTCCAGACCAAACAAATAATCAAGAAGAAAAAAATGTTGGATTTGTTTTACTTATGTTTTTTTGTAATTATGCTTTTTCCTATGTTCCTATATTTTTGCCACCTTTGGCAATGTTTTTGATGTGATTTTTTGTCACTTTTATAGATTTTTTTGGGATAACTTTTTTGGCATTTTTTTTCATTGTTTTTTTTGTAATTACGTATTTTCCTATGTTTTTTCCCACTTTTTTAAATAAGTTTTTGCCACATTTGGCGATGTTTTGATGTTTTTTTTGGTCACTTTTTCAGATTTTTTTTGGCATTTTTTTCATTTTTGTTTTTGTAATTATGCTTTTTCCTATGTTTTCCCCCAATTTTTTGTCACTTTTTGTGAACAAGTTTTTGTCACCTTTGGCGATGTTTTTGACGGGTTTTTTGGTCACTTTTCTAGTTTTTATTGGATAACTTTACTGCTTTAGGGTCCAAATGCCACTAGCTTAACACAAAGTCACTTGTAAAGAAAGAAAATTCTAAATACTCTAATGCCATCATCTGGTTTCTCTACTCCTCTATGACAGTATACTAACAATTTTTGAGTTGTGGACAAAATGTGATCGACATTTTGACCATTTTCTGACATTTTCCAGACCAAACAAATAATCAAGAAGAAAAAATGTTGGATTTGTTTTACTTATGTTTCTTTTTGTAATTATGCTTTTTCCTATGTTCCTATATTTTTGCCACCTTTGGCAATGTTTTTGATGTGATTTTTTGTCACTTTTATAGATTTTTTTGGGATAACTTTTTTGGCATTTTTTTTCATTGTTTTTTTTGTAATTACGTATTTTCCTATGTTTTTTCCCACTTTTTTAAATAAGTTTTTGCCACATTTGGCGATGTTTTGATGGGTTTTTTGGTCACTTTTTCAGATTTTTTTTGGCATTTTTTTCATTTTTGTTTTTGTAATTATGCTTTTTCCTATGTTTTCCCCCAATTTTTTGTCACTTTTTGTGAACAAGTTTTTGTCACCTTTGGCGATGTTTTTGACGGGTTTTTTGGTCACTTTTCTAGTTTTTATTGGATAACTTTACTGCTTTAGGGTCCAAATGCCACTAGCTTAACACAAAGTCACTTGTAAAGAAAGAAAATTCTAAATACTCTAATGCCATCATCTGGTTTCTCTACTCCTCTATGACGGTATACTAACAATTTTTGAGTTGTGGACAAAATGTGATCGACATTTTTGACCATTTTCTGACATTTTAAAGACCAAACAAATAATCAAGAAGACAATCTACAGATTAATCCACAATGAAAATAATTGTTAGCTGCATTCCTTATATATATATAACCATACTTAAAAACAGAGCAATTCAAATCAAAGTCCAATTGGCAAAGGTATTGAAAAATTTTTGTTCTTTTAAAGGAGAGTGTAAAATGGAATAATTGAAAAAAACATCTGACAAAACGGAACACTTTGTGTAGAAACTAAATCCTTGTCAGGTATGATGAATCTTGTTATAACTGATTGTAATTTTTATAGTCGATATGAGGGAAGGTTAAAGGTTAAAGGTGACTGAATATTTGTCCTACTTATAACAACGTATAATGCAAAATGCATTGTGTAATATGACAAAATTACAAAGAGATGAAATGTGGTAAAAATCAAAAAATTGAGATCTCAGATTTGTGCTCACTCCCGATGGTGAACAGAATTTCATTTAAGGTGCACACATCATTGAGAAATGACATTAAAAAGATTTCCTGTATAGCCTCTTGTAAAGGTCCCATGGCATGAAAATGTCACTTTATGAGGTTTTTTAACATTAATATGAGTTCCCCCAGCCTGCCTATGTTCCCCCAGTGGCTAGAAATGGTGATAGGTATAAACCGAGCCCTGGGTATCCTGCTCTGCCTTTGAGAAAATGAAAGCTCAGATGGGCTGATCTGGAATTGTGCTCCTTATGAGGTCATAAGGGGCAAGGTTACCCTCCCTTTCTCCGCTTTGCCCGCACTAAGGTCTATATAAAAGAGACTTCAGATACAGTATTAGGGGACCACTAAGGTCTATATTAAAGAGACTTCAGATACAGTATTAGGGGACCACTAAGATCTATATAAAAGAGACTTCAGATACAGTATTAGGGGACCTCTAAGGACTATATAAAAGAGACTTCAGATACAGTATTAGGGGACCACTAAGGTCTATATAAAAGAGACTTCAGATACAGTATTAGGGGACCACTAAGGTCTATATAAAAGAGACTTCAGATACAGTATTATCTCTGCTGAGTATAGGCCATTTACATTGAAATTCATTGTAGACAAAGACATATTTGACAGTTTAGATGAGGTCACTTAGGCAAGCACACACAACAAGTGCATTAAATCACAGCCCTATACTCTCTCTCTCTCTCTCTCTCTCTCTCTCTCTCCCATCCACACACAAACATTACACACACATCTGTTTCTTTTTGAAGACAATCATAACTCTTCCAGAGGAACAGACACACACACACACACACACACGCACATGCACTACATACATTCCTGTCCCTCCCATCCCATCTTCAAAGAAATCAGATGCACATTTATTTATCCAATTGTGATTACTTGACTGATATTGCGATTGTGATATGATTCACAACATTGGTGGGAATTATCATTTTTGTACAGTTATTCCTATTTTCATTGAAAGATATTCAAATTTTAAAGATTTAAATGATTATAGTGGGATCTGTACCTTTGGTTTCTTAACTAAAAAAAAAAGGCTTCTTAAGGCTTGTAGGCCGTGAAGTCTCCGCAGCAACATAAAACTCAATTCAGAATGGTTCAAACAAAATAATATGCCTTTAATAAATATTGTGAAGAGCAACTGATCTGCTCTGCTGTCAAGAAATAGTTCTGGCACATAAGTCCCCGTAGAATAGCGAGATGTTAGGCTGTGACAGTCTAACGAAGCGCAGAGAAAACACTGAGAGCTGCATAAACACACTGCAACACGCTCAAGATTGTATTGCAACGATACAATAAACACGTAAAATACAACTAGTACTACAGTTACCATATGTAAAGTTACTTTGTGAGTCGAAATATGTGCGGTCAACAGAAAGCGTTTGCTCCCAGGATCACAAATATAACGTTATCACTTCAAGCCGGGATAAACCCGCCCACCACCAGCAATATAAGTGCACAATATAATAATCAATAAATAAGAGAAAGTGATATTGCATTGAAACGTGATCACACATAAGTACTGTGTGTGTGTGTGTGTGTGTGTGTGTGTGTGTGTGTGTGTGTGTGTGTGTGTGTGTGTGTGTGTGGTAAAGATGAATCCTCCAGAGGACCTACTTGCCCTTCTTTGACCCCCCCCCCCAAAGGAAGCCCAAAGCAAACACAGGCCTGGTCCACACACACAAAAACCAGATAGAAAACCACCACTCTACAGGCTTCCCAAGAGGTTTTTATCCACGCTGACCCTGTAAAGACAGACAAATTGTGTGAAATCCTAACCTCGTAAGCGTTCCTGATATTGAGCGGTTGTCCCGTGGCGGCTACATGTCCCACAATGCCTTTGTTCCACTCCAGCCGAATGCAGCTACTGGAGGACTCCTCCAGCGTGGATCCCTCCGCAACGTCAAACAGACGGCTGACCAAGAACTTCCTGTTGGAGCTGTCCTCGCCCACCTGGGACCAAACACATAAGGGATTTAAAACAAGAAAATAGATGATCGGATTCCCCTCCAGGAAAAAAAAAGAATCGCATCTCATGTATGCAAATAAGTTGAGAATGAAGAATAGTACTATTCACAACAACAAATCTAATGGAATCTAATGAAACAACGTAAAAGAAGTAAATTGAAGCTGTACTATCCATATTTGGATCAAATGACAAATCCACAGGACAATATCATTCAACTCTGCATTCCTCTTCTTTGAACTTGAACTTTTTAACTGTTTAAGTTTTCTAACCTGCTCTACGGAAGAGGGTTAGGGCCACATGTGAAAAATAGTATTAAAAATTAAAGTTAAACGTCAGATGTGTCATGTCTTGCCCATCCAATACAGTACATACAATTTTATTTTATTTTTTTATTTCCATGCTCTCTATTGGTTTTTATTTTTAGCACTTAGGGTCGAATTGTGTTTGTTCCAGGCTCTCAGTGTATCTTTCTAGTGTTTCTTTGTCTTTGTTTTGTTTTCTACACTTTTCTCAAAGTTTTTGTCGATTTTATTCAAAGTTTTTGTCATTTTTTTTGTCATTTTTTAAAATCTTTTTGTAATTATGCTTTTTCCTGTTTTTTTCAAAAGAAAATTGTCACCTTTGGAGATGTATTTGATGGGATTTTTGGTCACTTTTTCAGATATTTTTGGATCACTTTTTGGGCGTTTTTTTTCATTATGTTTTTTTTGTAATTACGTTTTTTGTAATTACGTAATTTTCTTATGTTTTCCCCAATTTTTTGTCACTTTTTCTAAACAGGTTTTTGTCACCTTTGGCGATGTTTTTGATGGGATTTTTGGTCACTTTTTCAGATTTTTTTGATCACTGTATTGTTTTTTTTTTCATAATTCTTTTTTTCATTACGTTTTTTTCTAATTATGGTTTTTCCTATGTTTGACCCGCTCTACGGAAGAGGGTTAGGGACACGTAAAAGAATTTACTAAAAATTAAAGTTAAAAGTCAGATGTGTCATGTCTTGCCCATCCTTTTGTACATACAATTTTATTTTTTATTTCCATGCTCTCCATGGGTTTTTATTTTTAGCACTTAGGGTCGAATTGTGTTTGTTCCAGGCTCTCAGCGTATCTTCCTAGTGTGTCTTTGTCTTTGTATTGGATTCTCTCTTGTTACCTGCCTGTTTTTCATCCAGCTTTCTGTTATTAAAGCTTTAGTTCGTAAATTTGTTATAATAATGAATGTCCGTTACATTCAAGCCATCGCCAAATGAGTCGATGCAAAGCTAATTCAGACTAATAATTTCCATCATGTTTTTTTAATACTCCGTGTTTTTAATGGCAAGGGAAACTGGAGCACGCAGAGGAAATCCACGCAAACATGGGGAGAACATAGAAACTCCACACAGAACGGCCTGAAATGATCTGGATTGGAACCCAGAACCTTCTTGCTGTGAGGCCACAGTGCTAACCATGCTGCAAAAGAATATTACTTATAATAAGGCTCTGCTGGGATTTGAACCCAGGCTTCCCTGTTTACAAGACATGTGCTTTATCCACTAAGCCACAATGCCTTGCGGGTACAGTGACTGGTAACTAGTAAGTCTGTTAAGTTGAGAAAACCGGAGCCTTTAAAATGTGTCATATCACAATATTACAATATCCAAAATCTAAGATGATATCTACCCTCTTGCCCAGCCCTACTTCCTGCTGCTGTGGTGGACCCCAGTGCTTCAGGTGAAGCAGTTAGAATATGATAAGAATGGTAGTTTGAGCCACAATTATAATTTATAATTTTTATACTGTTTATTGATCCCCAGTGGGGAAATGTTGCGTTCCCACCAGGAAGAGTGAGTAGCGGTCTGCAGCGATCAGCTCGTTGATGTGGAGAAAGATCTTGTGGCAGAGTGCTGTCACATCCAGATGACTTGACACATCCTTCACCAGCTCCAGCAGCCTGGCGCAGCGGTCCCCCCCGCTGCCGCTGCCTGCCCCGCTGCCTGCACCTCCATTACTTCCCCCACCAACACTACCGTCGCCCATCACTGAGCCCCGCAGAGGGACACTTTCACGGTCAGCGTCACTCAGAAATGTCAGAGAGCCCTCAGAGTCTTTAACCACGATGGGTCTAAGTGGGCGGTCAAACTCGGATGCAGAGATTTTGCGAGTCGGGGTGCCGGGGGCTGGGCTGGGGACTGGGGACGGGCAGCGGTTGTCCAGGAGGCTGATGTTAGGTGGGAGGTTAGTGGAGGCAGATTGGGGGCTGGAGTCTGTGGAGGACTGGTGGGCTCGCTGCTGTGCAGGATTTTCTTTAGAGGCAGATGTCTGGATGGAGTGGACGCGCTCAGCAAACCAGGCATTCACCATCTCCCTGCACAAATACAGAAGAAAGAGGATTAGACACTTTGTAACGGAAGGTACTGTATCCGTTTAGCGCCTACAGTAACTCTTTCAGAGTCTCTTTAGATTTACTGTAGGTTAAAGTGCCGGGTATGATAATACCACCTGGAAGACAAACTAGATTTAATTTAATTTAATTTAATTTAATATTTAAGACCGGCTCCTCTTTACATAATGACTTTTTAACCAAACATACACAGACCTTTATTCCTGATAGTCGGAAGAGAGCACATATGAAAAGTATGAGTAAATACACAAGACCATACACTGTTGACAGGTAGTGTTGGGAGAAACGCGTTACAAAAGTAGCGCAATTACAGTAAAGTATTGCTTTTTCCTGTAACACAGTAACATAATGCAATACAATTTCTGTAATTTTATATCTGTTACAATCTAAGTACCTCAAGTTACAATGCATTTTAACCTGAAATTAACTGGTGTTTTAAGAATTCACTAACACTCCGAACATTTTGGCACCAGAGACAACATCTTTGTCCCAATAGGTAATGGTACGGACAACATCTGTATCCCAGCAGGTCTCAGTACAGACAACATCTGTGTCCCAAAAGGTATTGGTACAGACAACATCTGTGTCCCAATAGGTAATGGTACGGACAACATCTGTGCCCCACCAGGTATCGGTAGAGACAACATCTGTGTCCCAATAGGTATCGGTACAGACAACATCTGTGTCCCAGCAGGTATCAGTATAGACAACATCTGTGTCCCAGCAGGTATTGGTACAATCAACATATGTGTCCCAATAAGTAACGGTATGGACAACATCTGTGTCCCAGCAGGTATCGGTACGGACAACATCTGTGTCCCAGCAGGTATCGGTACAGACAACATCTGTGTCCCAGCAGGTATCTGTACAGACAACATCTGTTTCCCAGCAGGTATTGGTACAGACAACATCTGTGTCCCAGCAGGTATCTGTACAGACAACATCTGTTTCCCAGCAGGTATCGGTACAGACAACATCTGTGTCCCAGCAGGTATTGGTACAGACAACATCTGTGTCCCACACATAATTATTAGGATTACATTTTATCAGCGGTGGAAAGCAACTATACCATACTTATTTCCATTTTCTTCTACATTTTCTCCACTACAATTTAGAGTCAAGTATAGAGTATTGTCCTTTTCATTTCACTACTCATTTTATAATACAAAATATTATGATGAATTATAATTAAATCAAATTGGATAGTATATTATTATATTATAATTTAGAAAATTTGGATGGTGTATAGGGCATGTCCTCTCTGACTGGGACATTTTGGGACTGAGGGGTGGGATGTCTGAGGATGAATAGATACACTGGTAAGAGATAATGAGGTGTAACCATGTATCATCTAATTTAAATAGCCCATGTTACTGTAATGTGTCAACAGTTTATATCATTTAATATTGTATGTGGCGGAAGTTCCTTCCAGAGACTATTCTGCAGAGCCACTGTCTCTGTGTCCAGAGCTTTTTTCTCCTATCCCATAATGCATCTGCGGTGTAGGCAGACCTCAATTTCCAGCGCTGTGGAGATAGAGCTGGCAATGCAAGGCTACTACAAACACTAATGTCACTCATTCAGCAGAAGTAAAGTGCTGGACTAAAGCCTGACATGTGTCCCTCCCCTTCTGTTATCTCTACACTCTTTATTTTGCAAGGCAAAGCTCCATCACTGCATCTGGGGCTTAGCACCGCCCAGGACAGTTGTGATTGGTTTGAAGAAATGCAAATTAGTGTTATTCTGAAATATTCTGAAATAGAAAAGCAATGTAGCCAGATCATACTGACAGCACCGTGGAGGTCAATGTGAGACTACACCTTCCATTGACATATATGTTGAGTCTCTTAAATTAGTAACAAATAAGAAAGCTATAACTATATCTCATATAGAGTATAATCTATTTAATTAAGAACATCTGTTGTCAATATCACTAACAAGGTTTGTAAATCTGTCAAATTTTTATTTTTATTTTGTTTATTTTGTTCACTTCCATATCTGTTTATATTGTATTTAATACTTTTGTTACCTGATTTACAGTATATATATATATATATATATATATATATATATATATATATATATATATATATATATATAAGTTGCAATCTCCTTCTTTATAATTTTATGTTTTGAGCTGTGATGACTGAATGTTTGTAAATTTATCTTTAAATAAAATAAAAAATTTAAAAAAGAGACTACACCAGACCAAGTGAAGCTGTAGCAAGAAAACCCTTGCGTGTACTGAGCTGATCAAGGCTCTGTTCCTGCAGCCTATTGCTTATGAATTCATCTTTTCATTTGCAAGACAAAACATGTGTTATTCATTTTTTCACAGTGATGTTGAAGTCTAACCTTAAGCTTTGCTTTCGGCCATTTATAGGCATGGTTAGGGAACAACAAAATGACCCTAAGCAGGGCTCAACGCTAACTTTTTAAAGTGGTTGCCGTCTTGGCAACCAGCTTGGTTGCCAAAATTGACAATATGGTTGCCATGTTTTAAACTTCATATATTTGGAGCAATTAAATTCTTATGTACGTAGCTATACCACACATTTTAATAATGTTGCAATATAATTTCCCATCCCTCTCAAATACGGATGCGATGGATCACAAAAATCACGGATCGGATAAATTTTCGGTCTTAGCACAAAAAAAAGGGGGAAATACAACTGATTATTAAAAATGCAATAACAATAACTTTTAACAATAATTACTTCTTTCACCAGTAAATTGCTGAAAAAATACAAAAACTTTGAACCACAAGGTTTACCATAGGTACGTTAGCAATCAAACAACCATAGATAGCTACAATTTTTCTGAAGTGATTTAAATCTTCTGTTATTGTTTGTAATAAGAAAAAGTCAGTTACAGTTATTTCTGCAGTGAAATACAGTCAGCTGTTGGAATCCTCTACAGGGAAATACAGTCAGCTGTTGGAATCCTCTACAGTGAAATACAGTCAGCTGTTAGAATCCTCTACAGTGAGATACAGTCAGCTGTTAGAATCCTCTACAGTGAAATACAGTCAGCTGTTTAATCCAGTTACTACTGTAGCTAAGGGTAGGCTAACGTTGTTGTACTGTTGCCATATTAGCACCGGATTTTAACATGTGCCAAAATTGCGTTGCCTGTATCTTTTTATGGCAAACAAGCGCGTGTGAAAAGCAGTCGCGCAACAGCTGAAATGTTGTATTGCACACAAACTTCCTGGAGACAACCACATACAATATTGACTCCTTTTGAAATAAGATTTTCAAGTTTTGGTCCCCGATGAGATTCGAGTCAAGTGCAGATGTGAGTTGCTCAAAACACCATACCAACTGACAACCTTTGATGATGTGTTTGATTGCTAACTTGTAGCCAGCTGTGAACCAACTTCCTTAAGTAAGTCCATTTTTACTGGATTGACATTACAGAAGTCTCTCGTTAGCATCTCGGAGGCTACTTCAGACGTTACAGAAGTCTCTTGTTAGCATCTTGGAAGCTACTTCAGACATAATAATAATAATAATAATAATAATAATAATAATAATAATGAATTTAATTTGTAATGCAGTTTATATTTGCGCAAATCCCAAAGTGCTACATGATAAAAACAGGTAAGTGCTAAAATAAAACACATGAAGAGCATGAAAATAATAAATGAAATAAACAAAAACAATAAGGAAAAGGGCAAGAGATCAGTCAAAAGCTCTCCTATAAAGGTGGGTTTTAAGGCGGCGTTTAAAATCATCCACAGTCTGTGGTGTCCTCAGGTGGTCAGGGAGAGCATTCCACAGTCTGGGAGCCACTGAGCAGAAAGCCCGATCTCCCATTTGCTTTGTCCTGGGAGGTTTCAGGAGATAACCTGAGGCAGATCGGAGGGACCGGGTTGAGGTCTGTGGGGTGAGAAGTTCCTTGAGGTAGGGGGGGGGCTTCACCGTGGATGCACTGATGTGTAAGGAGGGAGACCTTGTACTCAATCCTGAGTGAGACAGGAAGCCAGTGGAGGGATTTGAGGATGGGGGTGATGTGATCATGTTTGCGCACCCTCAACAGGATCCTAGCAGCGCTGTTTTGGATGTACTGCAGCTTCTGAAGGCTTTTCTCAGGGATCCCAGTGAGGAGCGCATTGCAGTAGTCTAGCCTGGAGGAGACAAAAGCGTGGACAAGTTTTTCCGCGTCAGCTGGAGTGAGTGTAGGATGGAGTTTAGCGATGTTCCTGAGGTGGAAGAAGGAGGTCTTGCAGAGATGTTTGATGTGAGCCTCAAAGGCCAGATGAGAGTCCATTTTAACACCCAGGTTAGTGGCAGATGTTGAAAGTGGAATATTTTGGCCAGAGAAGGTGATGCTGGTAATGTCAGATGACCGAACCTGGTGTGGAGTGCCGACTAAGATGGCTTCAGTCTTGGAGCTGTTTTGCTGCAGAAAGTTTTGCTTCATCCATGCCTTTACCTCCTCCAGGCAGGTGGTCAGAGTGGATGATGGAAGAGCAGCAGAGGGGTTGGGTTAGTCCTGAGGTAGAGTTGAGTGTCATCAGCATAGCAGTAGAATGAGATTCCATGCCGGCTGATGACATGGCCAAGGGGGAGCATATAGAGGATAAACAGGGTGGGGCCGAGCACTGAGCCTTGAGGGACACCACAGGTGACATTGTGCATCAGGGATTTAGCCTCTCCCAAGGCGACATGCTCAGTCCTCCCGGTGAGGTATGATGAGAACCACTCATGGACAGAGTCAGAAACACCAATAGTGGAATTAAGACGATAGAGGAGGACGTTGTGGTCCACAGTGTCGAATGCTGCAGTCAGGTCCAGGAGGATGAGAAGAGATGGGGAGCCAGCGTCTGCAGTGATCAGCAGGTCATTTGTGACCCTGACCAGGGCTGTTTCTGTGCTGTGGCCAGGGCGGAAACCGGACTGAAATTTATCAAAAAGGTTGTTTTGTTTGAGATGGTCCTGAAGCTGTGTGGCAACTACTTTTCCAGCACCTTGGAAAGGAATGAAAGGTGGGAGATTGGCCTTTATTTGGCAAAGACTTCTGGGTCTAGGTTGGATTTTTTGAGAAATGGCCTGATGACAGCTGTTTTTAGTGTTGATGGAACATGCCCTGCCTGGAGGGAGTAGTTAATGACCTTTGTGATGAGGGGACTTATGGCATGGAGGTTGGATTTTACCAGGGCTGTGGGGAAGGGGTCCAGGGCACAAGTGGATTGTTTCATTTTTTTGATGATGTCCTCAACCTCTCGCTGTGAGATGACCAAAAAACAGCAGAGAGGTTGGGAAATCGCAGGCTGTGGGTTGGCAGTCAGGACAGGCAGTGTGGAGAAACTGGATAGCAGGGAGCGGATGGTGTCTACTATTTTTCTGAAAAAAGTGATGAAATTGTTGCACCTCTCTTCTGTGGCTTCTGAATGAGAGTGAGTTTGCGGTGTGAGGATGTCATGTATGGTAGAGAAAAGTTGCTTGGAGTTGCCAGGGCTCTTGTTGATAATTCTGGAATAGAACTGTGAACGTGCATCTCTCAAGGACCTTGCATAGGACTTCTGATGTTCTCGGTAGGCCTGCCTATGAACAGTGAGTCCTGAGGCCTTGAGGCGCCGCTCAAGGACACGTCCAGCTGTTTTCATTTGCCGGAGTTTGTAGGCTCGTTAGCATCTTGCAGGCTACTTCAGACATTACAGAAGTCTCTCGTTAGCATCTCGGCAACTCACAATCTGCACTCGACTCACATTGGGCAGTGACAGGGTCAACCAAAGGCCACGAAATGGTTGACAACTGAATCAGGTTGCCAAGGGCAACCGCCACCGGACAACCATTACTGTCGAGCCCTGCCTTAAAGGGATACTTCATCAATTAGCATTAAGCTTTGTATCATTAGAAACCCTGTAATATTTTAGAAAGAGTGTGCCTCCCTCATGTCCCCCTGAGATGAGAGATCTCTGGATTGTGGGTCTGGAAAAGCCTCTGATGAAGCAAAAACGTCATTTAGCGTTAACTGAGGCATTTTGCCCAGAGGCTGTGGACTACAGCCAGCTAGTTCTAGGGGGTGGGCTGTCACTACCTGATCAGAGCCGATGTTAGTCGAGTGTCAGCCATCTTGAAGCTACGCAAGCTTTTACAACAATTATGTGCATTCAAACTACCGCATATATATACAGTGAACCCTCGCTATATCACGGTTCACCTTTCACGGTCTCGCTGCTTCACGGATTTGCATCGTGCATTGTGTTCTGCATTCTGAAAACATAATAAATGGTGGCATGTCGGTTTATAAAAATCTTTTTCCCCAGAAGAAAAAAGAGCGACAACAACTACCGATAACTATATTCTTCTCTCGAAAAAACACACCTGCACCGCGGGCTTTAGAAGAAAAACCCGCTACAGAGCGGAGTCGGGATGCAGCGGCTGCGTCAGAAGAGCAGGGACATACACGTGAGTCACTATTTTTCCTACTGTACTTTACTTTGTATTTGTTTTCATAATCATTTTTCATTTTCTCCCGTTCCAATGACTCTGGTCGCGGGGGGGCGGTGCTAATCTCCTAATTTGAAACCTTCAGTTCGTATTGATGATTAAAATTATTATTTTACAGTACAGTAGTTATTTGAAAAAAAAACGTTTATACAGTACTTTTAATTGTTAAACAAATGCTTGGGCTTGTAAAAGGTTTTGTTCTTTGGTTTCAATGTATTATGGAGTATTTCATCGTATAATAATGGTAAAAAAAACTGATTCTACTGAAACTACTTCACGGATTTCACCTATCACGGGTTCTTCTTGGAACGTAACCCCCGTAAAAAACGAGGGTTCACTGTTTTACCAGGATACACAGGTACAGATCGGAGAATATGCAGGAAACTTTATTACATACGGAATACTTGACAAACTACGTGAAACGTGGACCGAGTTCAGCTAAGGCTAGCCGGCCACCTGTCACACTCATCCCGCATGCAAGTGTCCGCTCATTAGACAACAAACTGGACAACATCCAACTTCAACGAAACTCCCAACGCGAGTTCAGAGACCGCTGTGTTTTTGTTTCTATGGAAATATGGCTGAACAACAGTGTACCGGACTCCGCTATCCAGCTACTTAGCTACCGGGCCTGCTAGCCTCCCGAGCAGATGCTGCTCTGGCAGGTAAGACTTGTGGAGGTGGGCTGTGTTAACACGGACTGGTGCAGAAATGGGGGGGGGATTTTTTCCAACTACTGCTAACAATTTGTGACTGTTAAATGCCGACCATTCTACATTCCACACAAATTCACGGCTGTGTTTTTACTCTGTGTTAACATCACTCTGAGCGCTAATGCTACCATTGCGTTAGCTGAACTTTACGGAGCCTATAATGTGTGTGCACTAAATGTAGCCTGTTTCGTATGTAGATTTTATATAATGTTGTTTTTATATATTTATATATTTTCTTATATATTTTGAATGTGAAACGTTTTGTGTATATGGTTGAAATGACAATAAAACACACTTGACTTGACACTTGACTGCCTCTCTATGTCTGTAACCGGTAGGCATGGCTTGGGAGTTGACTCATAGGGAAGCAAAGCAAGTGCATTCTGGGATTTGGTGTCTTTCATCCACATGAACTAAAAAATAAATTTTCTGGCTTTTCTCAGTCTAGAAGGCACCAATTTCTAAAAGAACAATCACATTTCTACTACATAAATGACCCAATTTAAATATATATATTCATCTTTCCAGCAGTTAAATATCC
>JABXJD010001287.1:0-97150 GCA_013375575.1 Percina caprodes | reverse complement strand
TAAGAGGGAACACGGTATGGCATATGGTCACACCTATTTCATGACTAATAAGTTTACGAAGCCCATTCCACAGTGGAGTAATGTTGATCAAACAATGCTTTCCAGTCAGTGGATGTAGGTCTAACAGACCTTGCAATATGATGATTTATATTACCTCATGTTTTTAGTAGGGACAAGAAAAAAGGAGATTAAAAGTAGTCATTTAAAATGAACCACTTTTGCGATGAACCAACAGCATACTCTATTCATGTATCAGTTTGTTTAGTCCTGTTTTTCTGTTTGTAGGCAGCAGACAGAAGGCATGGGATTGCTTGTTGCTTGCGAGGATTATGGTTTTATTTCAAAATGACAGAAGTCAATAATCCAAATGAAAAGAAAACAAAAGAGACTGGGGATGATTTAAATTTAATTTGACCTTACAAATGCTGCAATGATCTTTGAAATGTGGCACATGCATCCAGGAGAGGACAGTTTAAACTATCTGAGAAAACTGCCACACAAAAAGGACAGAATGAACTTCAGCTCACCCCAAAAAATGTAAAGGAGCTTAACAGCTGAGGGTTCACTACCTTCGTCTTTCAGTTTGTCAGAGGCTATTTTACTGGATCCAGAAATAATTGGAGTGGATCTCACCACAAAGTTTCATTTCCAGAGCTGGCAGCCTATTACCAAAAATCAAAAGGGTATTTATGAAAATGCCTGCTTTGTTTGTTATTTTCTCGGTTTCTATTGTAGCCTACTACAGAGTGGGAGTTGCTTTTGGGATTGTTTTGCAGAATACTGAAACACTAACATGACCTGGATGAGAAATGTCTCATATTCACTTGCCCTAAAAAGAGCATCTATGATGAAGAAGCGTGGCACGCTTGTCTTTTTCACCCTTGCAGGGAGCAGGAGAAAACATTTATCACCACTCTCCTCTGTGCAGATAAGGTGTCTCTATTTATTCAGAGTGGAGGAGATAAACCCTGAATGAAGCATTGTGGGGCAGAGAGAGAGAAATTGTAAAAGGAGGGGAAACAACAAGGAAGCAACTTGGTTTTCAATTGCTTTGGTCCATGTGAGCAGATGGCATCTTTTGAAATACCATCCCTGCTCAGTCAGGGGACAGGAGGTTGACCTCCTACTCTAACCCTCCAGCCACCACCAACCACCTTTCCTGCCTCCATGTGCCCCCTGCCCACAATAATCCATTCCCACTATGAGCCTGCTTGTGTAATGTTATCTAATAGGAATAATCCCCTGGAGTTGGAGCATCATATGTACTGTAGGTCTGTGCACATGGGGAGGAAGACGGCTGGGGCTGTGAATATAAATGGACGTTTTAGAATGACAACAAGGCAGTACAGTGGTCGGTGTAGGGCCGTGCCAGGGACTGAAAGATACAGACAGAAATGAACAGGAGATTCAACAAGGATATAAATAGTGCTTCTGTCTCCTTGTTCTCGTCAAGAAAGAGAGGAAAGGGAAAAGCAAACAAAAGGCAATGCTCACTACTACTTGTGTCCTCCCAGCTGTTGATGTACAGCCTACTGTCTAGAGGTGAGGAACACAGTTCACATGCCCATTTCTTACTGAAATTGCCTGCGCGTAGGACCAGACAGCTCCTTGGGAGGTGACTGGGCAGATGCTGTGGCTACAATGCTCCTGGGATGAAATGGTTTAGGGAAGAGCATGTCTACAGGGGGCTCCTCCTCTCTCTAAACACACAGCTGTTGGGTTTAACAGTAGAACAACTTTGCAACTAGACGTGACAACTAATAAGCGTTTCGATTACACAATTGTATCATTCCTGAACAATAACACTGCTGTAGATATTATTCCAGTCTTTTTAGATAAGTATTTCAGAAGAATTTCATTAAAATGATGCTTTCGTTGTTTATTAAGCATATGCTACGTGTTTGCAGTGGACCTATAGGAAATACGACAAGCTACTTTTGGAGTTACACGATTAAAACAAAACGACAAATAAAATAGGAAACGGTGTAATTAGGCTGTGTACGGTTTACGCTCCCATGCCATATCAAAACTTGGAGCTCATATGCACCAAGGTTTGAAACTGATACTTGGCTATGGTTGAATTCTAACGCAAATAGTCCCAACCCTGCTTTGCTGGGATAGCTTCCCTGAACTCACCTTGGAGGAAAAACAGCGAAGTGAGTAGTTGCACAAACGCGAACAGTCCAGATATTGAAGAGCCCTCTGGTGAAATAGTAAAACAAAAAAACAAAAAAAGGAAAAGAAACAAGTCCGTAATCAAGTTCACATTCTACTCTCCTCACATGTCCCGTGAGCGGTAACAGAAAGGCACTATTCCGAAGAAAACACTGGCTTCTTGGTTGACCAATTTGTCAATTCCTGTTGAAAGGCGACCCGGGCAACTCTGCAACAAAAGACTCTGGGAACGATATCGTGGACTTTCTCCACGCCCAGGTGCCGAGTCATGTGGCAATTTCCAGGTGTGTGTGTGTCTATGTGTGTGTGTGTGAGTCTCCAGGAGCCGCGGCTCAATTGGCAGTTCTACAACACACCTGTGGGATCCAGTCACGCGTTCGCCTTGACTGTCATCGCGTTTGAAAACCCTGGAGGTTGTACCAGGAAGGAGAGGAAAAAGAGAGAGAGAGAGAGAGAGAGAGAGAGCCGCGATCGGGTACTGAAACGAATGAATCCCCTCCCACCTCACACTCACCGCAGGCAAAGCCTATGAGACAGCAGGCGGAAAGTAGGCTAGTAGATGAGGAGAGTGGTGAAAGACAAACAAGTTGTGTTGTCTGTTCACCGACGCACCGACATATTTGTGCGTGCTGTGGGAGCGGTGTGCAGCCCCGCGCTGTGGTTTCCCAAAGTGTCTGTGGGGTGCGTCCTCCATTCCGGAAAAAAATAAGGAATGTTTACAAGGAAATTTTCCCAAGTAGGCTAATGGTTTTAGTTTCACTAACGTTCCTGCCGGTCTGGCTGTTTCAGGCTTACTCACAACATTGAAACTAGCCTGCAGCATGTGTCTATTCATAAGCAATCTTGTGGTTAGCTACTCAGGACAATCAACAGACGTCACCGTGGAAAGCTTCACTAAATTTTGGTTTTGGAAGGAAATAGTTCTCAGTAAAAACAGGAGGACTGGCAAGTATCCAGAGACGACACATTTCTGTTTCAGATGTCGTTATTGAGCCTTTCAGCATCACCAACAAGCAGAAGCCTCAGCAGCAGGAAGCTCTTTTAACTAAATTAAACCAATCAACCAATCAAACCAACCTTTATCACAATTCTTGACCAAAAACTGACCCATGGTGATTAAATGTGATGTAATGAGTTGTGTCGTTTAGTTGGTTCCCTTATTTTTCAGGTTTCATTTAAAATTGTGCAGTTTATCTAAAAGCCCACCTTGGGAAAATATTTGCAAATTAGATGTCACTTTAAATTTTACGTGTAACAAATCTATTATATTTTAAGTGGCTGAATGTAATGTTAACGGCACATTCATGGTCTATCAAATAAACAGCTAAATAAACCATTGATAGGCCATTGCATGCAAATGAACACAGATTAATATGGAAAGGGAATTTGGGGACATTGCATGGTTTAAAAATATTATCAAGAGCAACCACTCCTCATTTATTTATATTTCACTGAGCCCCATTTGACTATGTCCTTACAAGAGCTGCATTAGTGGTCATTATAACACAAATTATTGGTGCGCTTGCTGTACCTTGGCTGCTGAATCGTTAATCACAAGAAGTATAATTTTGAAGCTCTTTAGTCAAGCTAAGTTTTAGAAAGTGCAACAATCTTTCATTAAAATGTGAATGTCTAACAAGCTTTGAATCAGCCATATGTTTAAGGTCTTTTTTAGCAAGAAATTCATTGCATTCATTCATGCAGCGAGGAGCTAAAAGTTGCTCTGATTTCAGAAATGGGCAAGATGTGTGTAACTACTAATCAAGCGTGATTGGCTCTATCATCACCCAAGAGGTTATATGAATAGCTTATTTTTTTGCCTTAGAGCCTAATATCATATAACACAACAATTTGGCACACTGAGATTCATGACTCTGTGTCATGCCATAGTTGTATGGCTGGGTGTCCATTTTGTTAGTGATTTATAGGCATGCAAATGAGGGTATCTGTTTGGGGAGATGTGCTGCCTTTGCCCAGTGGGCCCTGGAGCGAAGACTGTGGACTGCGTGGGTGTGAGTCAGCCCCTAACTGCTGACACAGGCAGAGAGCTGGCAGAGATTCACAGAACAAGATGGGGAGATGGCCTTCACAGGTCCTCGCAATGACTGATGAGATCAAGGAGAAACTAGGCCAAGCCAAGTGTCGGGCAAACAGACACCCAGAGATAGAGTGAGAGAGACAAACACTTCCCAATCACAAACAGAGCTGGGAGAGTGGAAAGTGGTGGGGTAGAGCCGAGTTGTTTTGGGTCTGACTTCAATATGTCCAAACCTGTTTGTCTAAAGAGTAATGAGGATGCTTGGATGCTTTGAGTCTTGGAACATGCTAGCCCAGGGGATGTAAGTAGCAAAGAGAGGCCAAGTAAAAGCTCTCTAAATTCAATAAAGTGAAAAAGAAGTTCACTTTGTTCTACTAGATAGCCTGACTGAGATGACATTTTGATCAATGTTCCTATACCTTCTTGCAGCTTGCCTTTATGTTGCTTGAATAGTGATGATCTGTTATCATAACATGGTCAAACAGCACCATTTGTCACACAGTGTCCCTCAGCAGGTCCGGACTGTAAAAATGTTTTGACTATGAACACATTCTAAAACCTAATTTATGATACAGCGTTTCAATTGTCCATAATGATGTAGTGGTCATATCAGATTCAAGGTTCATAGTTCATGTCTGTTTGCCATGTGGATAGACTGCCCTCTGTTGGTGGCAGCTTGTATTGTTTCATCAACTAACAATCTCATTAACAAACAGGAGGGTAACACACCTATTCAGCGTTCATAGACTCTTTATAAACATGTAATACATGTTTATAACATGCTAAAAATGTAGTTGTATGCCACTAAAAGGACATTTTTAAGTGTGTATTAATGTAGATTAATATTAAAACATTTTATATATCAAAAGAACCATGTTTTACTGAATTGTGTGTACAGTTTGTGTACAGCAAATGTACAACAAATGTAAAAAATAACACAAATACATACAAAATAATACAATGCAACAACACTACAACTATAGGTAAATCAACCGCTGTCTGATTTGCAGATGTTAAGACAAGGGTTATTTGTTCATAGTCACAAATTAACAGATACTGTACAAAGGCATTGATACATGCCTTGTTTCCGAATTGTTTTAGTGTTTAGGTAAGTAGCATTTTCACACATTAAGTGTTTTTAAAGATTATTTTCTTGGCATTTTCAGCCTTTATTTTGATAGGACAGAAGAATAGATGAAAGGGGGAATGACATGTAGCAAAGGGCCGCAGGTCGGAGTCAAACCCAGGCGCGCTTTGTCAAGGAGTAAGCCTCTACATGGGTGCCCGCGCTATCAACTGAGCTATCCGGGCACCCTTCACACATAAAGTTTTGAATTAATTATAAGCACATAATGTGATATAATAAGGAATTGTGTGTAAGATAAGTAAATAGTTATGAAGTGCATGCATCATTAGCAAGTCCATTAGGTTACTGAGGCATATCTAAGAATCTTTAACCCTGTAATTCATTCCCAATGCTATTGCAAAAGATGATATATATTAATAGATTTTACATTCAAGCGTAAAAAGTATGGGTTACATTCTGGGAGCAATTTGGGTAATTTGTTATTACAGCTAGCGTATGCTTTTCAAATGCATTCATTACTAACCAAGCAACATACAACTTTCACAGATGAAATTGTGTTAATAATATGACATTTGGTTAATAACATACACCCATTGGGCTTGTCTTTCATGCAGAAAATGCCCCATTATAGTTCCATTCCTGCATTTTTTATTTTATTTTGGGGGCAATTTGGCCTTCAATTGATGGGATAATTTTAGACAGGAAAGGGGGAGATAGTAGGGGGAAGACATGCACCAGGGCTTCTCATTTCTGCATTTATTTAAAGCTCTATGCATCTAATCACATGTTCAGTAAAAAAAAACAAAAAAAAAACAATACAAGAAATAGTTTTATTAATCTTCACATTCTCACAATTGGACCCTTTGTTTGTGCTCTTGCTATGCATCTGTGTTGTCGGTATCTACCAGTCTTGTTATATATATATATATATATATATATATATATATATATATATATATATATATATATATATATATATATATATATATCACCAGGTGAATGCTGCCAGATGTACTGTAGTGGCACACCTAAAGATGCAGAGATAACAGATGGAACAGCTCCCAGACACAGGAAACTATCATGGTGGGGAATGATAAAGGTGTGAAGAAAGACTCAACAGGGAGACAGAGGAAGGATATTTACAGTGTAAGGAACACTTTGATTTGAATGCCTTCCTGACCTAGCTAAGTGTGCCTCACGCTGTCAATATGACTTATATGTAATTACAGAGGAAGGGAGGGATGTGTGAGTGGCCAAGCGATGGCTACTGTATGCAGGGCTCTGATTCTCCACAAAGGCGTGTGCGACAAGGAGACATCAGGTTTGGCATAAAACGGACTGACAGGCTTATGGTGCCATTCTGATTCAGTCTGGGAATAACCACAAGCTGGGAATAGCAGGGTGGCAGCAGTGTGGGGGTTGGTGTGAACAGTCTGCAAGCATGTGTGTATGTCAGAGCAAAAGAAAGACAGAATATTTGAATTAGAAGATTGATGTTTAAAGATGCTAGTTGGGTGTAGTTTAAACATGCCTACAATTTAAATGTATACTAATGTATATACATATTGCTTTGAGGCATTGAGGAGTGAAACTAAAATACTAATGTAGCACTGTGACCTTGAGGTTTAGGGAGAAACTAAAAAGGCACCATGAGCGACATTTGTCTTCTCTTATCAGATGTCCCCTTGCCTGGCTGAGCTGTCATTTTACTCAAGAAAAATGTCATTGTTTTCCTCTCACTGCTCATAACACAATCTAATCACAGTTTGCCCAGCTCATCCTGTATTGTCCAGGTGGCCCCACTCTGATAGGTAACAGAAGGACTCTGAGCATCAATAAATGCCTTTAACCAGGCTGAAGTGATGTCGCACAGATTACACAATGGCCTGTGTGTATCCAACTACACTCATGTAAACAAATACACACCTGCTTGCATGCACACACTTCTACCCAAAGTGTGCACCATATCCATTCCCTGTGAGCCAGTAATATCTGATTCAAAGAGGTTGTTTGTCCTTGACAATGCCTGTAAATATGTGATTATGGGAAGAAATCTGCACTATGTGGTCTAAGCTGGATCAGCCTAGTTGGCACAAGCGCAGTCTACAGACTTTACTGACAAGCTTACATTCCCCTCTAAAGCAAAACAGTCTTACTTGACCTATATGAGCTACTCCATATGGTGTAAGATAGGTTAGATTGTTACCCGAGTATAACATTGTTTTTTTTCTTTTTCTTTTAAGCCTGTGATTGATGGTTCAGGGTAAAAATAGCTCTCAACATGTTGAAGACTATAGCAGCCTACTGGGTCCCTTTTGGATGGCACGGTTTTCTGTGGTCTGCCCAACAGTCTGTGCTGAATGGCAGAAACAGCTAGGCCATCTGTTACACTCTATTTTCATCTCCAACCAACAGGGAGAGACACAGCCTGAAGGGACTTCAACTGCTCTCACAGAGTTGTATTTGTTCAACAGGTCAAGTCTAAGCCTTGCAGTGCAGGACCACCAAACCAGATCTCATTTATGGCCCGGCCCAGGTTATTACAATACCCCACATATCGCTTGACTGGGCAGAGCTGGTGATAAAGGAGAAAACATTAATACAAAAAAGTAATCAGAAGCCACAGAGAATTAGAAGAGATTATTACTGTCACAGTAGGACAAATGACCAAAACCCAATGCGCTTTCAAATGCTTTTAAACCAGGTTAAAAGGATCATCTTGTAATGTGTTTCATTGGTTGAGAAAAGAGAAATATGTTGGGCTTTCCAGGTGAGGATGAAACAGAGGCTGGCAGGATTCATTTGAGATTACTTGGTGAAAACATGGTGTAATCCCCTTATCTGCGTACTTACCTGTCTCTGGCAGTGAGCCAAGCCTACCTCTATGAACCTCATTGGCCTGACATTCTGGCAGGAGCAAATCCCTGTCTAATGTGTCAGCCCAGGCAGCTTTAACGCCTGGCACGCCAATGCTTATCTGCTGAGCACCCAAAAGCACCTGCATTATCCCATTGAAGCTTTGACAACAAGTGAAATGGCTTCTAATAGCCACACAGTAAAATTACAGTTTGTGTCATACACCACAAACACAGTGTGCAAAATGCATACCATTACTATGGGGTTATGGCCTGATCAAAATAACAATGTACAGACACCCCCCATTGAAACATCCTTTCTCCTAGTGGCTGGCTCCTGGAGGATTTTAATTTTTTTTAATTTAAGTTTTTTAAATGAATGAATGCTCTAGCCCCTGTTACTATTACTGAGTTATTATATCCCTCTTGAAACAATAAGCTTATGATTTACATTAAAACTTCATAGTGGACCTAAATCCCTGTTAATCCTGGCAGGATTCTAGTTGTTTATGTGTATTAATCTATTTATTTTGTGTTGGATCTCTGAACCATGTGGCTCTGTAACCTTTAGAAAAGTGTTTGCATATTAAATAAGAAGATGATGGGTAAAAGGGAAGAACTATGACTACTTTTAACGAGTAAATTGGCCAAAACCATGAATCACAACTGCAAACTACAGTTTACTCTTTAAAGCTTTTTAGGGGATATTAAATCAAAGTCTAAAGTCGTATCTGGCCCAGTGCTTAAAGTAAATGTGGTTGTGCAAACGTGACATTTGTCTAAGCAATTTTATGAAAAGAAATCCATTATATATAGCAAGTAAAAATAAGAAAAAGATTAGACGTTTTTAATCAATTTCCAGACCAGCCAGTTTTCATTTAACCTAGGCCTACAACTTGTATCACCGTAGCGCACCAGATACTGACAAGGTGAAAGTTACTCATTACCATAGAGACCATCAATTACTCTGTGCTTTAGTCGTACCACTTTTGGACATACTTTTTTCCTCCTAAAAAGTTGTATTTTTCGAGGAGGCCGCAGCAGGTGAGAAAAGTTCAACTTGTATAACGTTACTTGGTAAGGTCAATTGGAGAGGATGGTGCTATCATTGCACGGTAGTATTAGCTAGTAGGCTATCAAACCAGACTGAAGTTTTTAACAATGTCATTTTTGCTGTAAAGTTATTTCTTCTGATCATTTTAAAGTTATCTGGCAATTATCGTGTCAGTTAACGGTAATTATCCCAACGGTAAGCATTCTGCTGAACGTGGTAGCTAAATACATGTGGCAACATTAGCTAGGCTAGCGTTATAGGCTATAGGCTATAGGCTAGCGTTAGCTTAACACACCGCTTTGAGGTGTAGCTAGCTAAATTAGATATAACGTCATATATTTTGTCTGGAAGTAGCATATTACAAATTAGGTTACTTTCCAAATCAACGGGCCCTCACAGGGAAAGTACTTAACTGTCTATGGAAAGTACACCAGGTTTATACTGTTCTGTGTCGACATCTGGTGGTGTTTCTGTACCATAACGTTAGTTTGGACGGATTGGAGTCATGATGAGCAAGTCGTTTGACATGCTGTTCCTCGAAAAACTCTCCATGTATGCCATATTTGTTATATATTTAAATTGCAATCGCTGCCTTCAACACTAAAACAGGTTGTTTTTACCAGAGTGTGGGTGTTTGTGTGTGTGTGTGTGTGTGTCAGCTCTCCTAAACAGGAATTAGCGATTAGCAATTCGGTCAAAGGGGCCACTGTAGACTGTCGCCCCTTACAGTCCTATATTCTGACGTTTTGAATACATGCTTTAGTGAGCTACTGATCACATGCTTAATATGTGTGAACCATTAAAGTTTGTATGCCTTTAAATAAAGGAAAACTGTGCGCTGAGGTAGGGCTGACATTAAAATTACTGTGTGGGAGCTTCTATCCCATGATGCATTGCGTCACGGCCACAGTTTGAATTAATGTTAATTTAGAATACTTTAGCATACTTCAAAAAGCCGCTGGATGGGTAGAGTATCAGAGTGTGCTCCATATACCGCGTGGTTGTTATTTAATTACATTAAAGCTAATGTACCGTAACTAAACAACGTGTGTAGCGGAGTGACGACCCTGTCCATTCCGTTTTCAAACTAGCTTTGCGCAGTGGCAGTATCGTAGCCTATGAGGTTTATCCGAGGCGCGATTATTGCTAGTTGAAAACTTTACCCAATACCCCGCCTTGACGACTTGAAATATAGTCGGCAATGGCAATTTTTGACGGTCTCTAAGGAGACTGATAACTTGTAAAAAACTAACCGAGTATTTTCAAGAGATGTTGGATGTTTAACAGGTTATTTTCAGAGTCGTTAATGGACATTGCTCATGTCAAACAATCCGATGTATATATTTTGTCACGTGATTTACATTGTCATTACGTTGAGCATACGGTTTATGGTTTTCAAACAGTTGCATACTCTGTTTTGTTGGCAAATGCAGGAATTATATGTTGCTCTGGCGACCTCTGTAAAGCTATCTTATTTTATTAATTATTTTTTAAATCTTCTCAGCCCAAAGCATATAAGAGCACACGATAGGAGTCCCATCTACCAAACTACAATCATATCGCAAGTTAATCAAAATAAAATGTCCCATGCAAACTATTAGCATTCCAGTAATAGTGTAATTCCTTATATGAGTAGGCCTACAGTTTAACTGCCTTTTCTTATCCAAATAATGAAAGTAACATGAAACCCTAACAGAGGGGCGTGCGGATCTGAGAGACATCTCCTCCGTAATTAACGTCCGTTAACCTTTCGCAGTGGCAGTATCGTAGCTGATGAAGTTTATCTGAGGCGCGATTATTGCTAGTTGAAAACTTTACCCAATACCCCGCCTTATTGACTTGAAATATAGTCGGTAATGGCAATTTTTGACGGTCTTCAAAGAGACTGAGTTGTTGTCAAAAGTAATTCCTCGTATTTATTTACGTTCAAAAGGCAGGTGAATTAACCGAGAGTATTTCGAAAATGTTGATTATAGACATGGGATATTTTCTTCAACGAGTTATCACTAACTTTTGTCTGTAAATGTAGGCAATCACATACAGTATAATGCTGGTTTTGCAAGTGTTTTACCTCGGGGAATTTAATAATAAATATAGGTTTAGTTTCGATACGTTATGTTGTTTCTACATGACTTTATAGTTTTACTTTTTTTTACAAAAAAAGTACAAACCTATTCGTATTTCTAGTCTGCCTGAGTTCCGGGGGCCTTAAAACAAAGACGTACCGGAGAGTACGTCATTTCCGTTTAGAACCTATTTCAATGTTATGCATTTATTCGACGTGTGACTGTTTATGTTGGATCTTTTGTTCATAACTTTAATTGTATGAATAGTAAGTCAGTACACGATTCAGCCACAAAGTTCATGACACATCGGATTGTGGTTTCTATTAGACCATTCCTTCTTTGTCTTTTCCTTAACTACTATTTCTATTTATGGAGATGTAGTTGTAAGATCTCCATGACTTTTCTCTGGGGATGACATGTATTTCAATTTCTACACAATTGTAACGATTAATTAGAAAATAATAGACTATTTTATAAGGACTCGCACCCATTGTTGCACCGCAACAGAGAGGTGTGCGGAGCGGAGAGACTCCTCTGTCTCTGATGCCATGTGGTCATCTTTGCGCAGTGGCAGTATCGTAGCCTATGAGGTTTATCCGAGGCGCGATTATTGCTAGTTGAAAACTTTACCCAATACCCCGCCATGACGACTTGAAATATAGTCGGCATCGGCAATTTTTGACGGTCTCTAAGGAGACTGATATCATGTCAAAGTTAATCTGGAAATATAGGTTAAATTCTCTGATTGTCCTTAGTGGAGTACTTAACGTAGTATACACACAGTGTGTGAGTGTATTCAAAGATCTATCTTGTAATAAGAGATTAACACAGCATCGTTTACTCTTTTGTTAGTGTTTTGTATTTTATGTATGTATTATGTACAGTGTAACGACTTCTTTTGAGTCTAACATATTTATATTCTGTCGTCTTCACGTTTCCCGGCATTTCAGCATGCGACTGAATTGGTTTAAATAGAAAATGGCATGTTCTAAAAACATTCGTCTTTCTAGTGTGGCTGAGTCTGCACTCGCCATGTCGCCATAAGTTTGTACACTTGATGTTCATGTGCTATTGTTTTCTTGATTCTCTGTTTACTGCATTTTGTCAATAATAATAATTTTAAAAAAAAATTCAATGGGCTAATCGAGTTCAGGGGGCCTTTACCAAAGACGTACCAGAGAGTACGTCATTTCCGCTTATAACTTACATCAATTTTGCGCACTGTATTTAACGTTATGTTATATATTATGTGTATCCAACGTTATGTTGGATTGTTTGTTCTAGACTTTCTTCATATGGATAATAAGTTAATACACGATTCGACCGCAAAGTTCAGGACGCTGTTTATCATTTTGTCTTTTCCTTACCTACTGCTCTTATTCATGGGGATGCATTTGTAAAGTATACGTGATCTTTCTCTGACGGAGAACATGGTTTATATTTCTACACAATTTATAACGATGTATTATAAAATGGTAGATTTTAAGCCGCGTCCCATTGTTGCACCGCAACAGAGAGGTGTGCGGAGCGGAGACACTCCTCTGTCTCTGATGCCATGTGGTCATCTTTGCGCAGTGGCAGTATCGTAGCCTATGAGGTTTATCCGAGGCGCGATTATTGCTAGTTGAAAACTTTACCCAATACCCCGCCATGACGACTTGAAATATAGTCGGCATCGGCAATTTTTGACGGTCTTTAAAAAGACTGATAATTTGTCAAAAGTTAAAGCACTTCTAATTAACGTACTTTGTACAACAGCACATTGACAGTGAAAGCTGAGCTGCAGCCCACAGCTTCTAATTGACCACATGTGCTTGAAATACTGGTAGTTATTATTCCTAACTATGTAAATATGTGCCTGTCTTCATAATTGACTAACGTCTTACTGTGAGATGTGTTTATATAAATAGTATACATTATAAAGAAAGCAGATTTCTGTTAACATGTAGCCTATGCATTTTTAGTCACTTTTTAAAACATTAAAAAGATGTTTTGCACAGTGGCCTAGTCTCGGTGCAATGTACTTACCAGAACAGCAGGGGGCACTCTTTAACAGGATATGGGCTGGTGAAACTAGACTGAAGTAGAAGAACATACATGTCCATCTTCACACGTAAGTCAGTTTGTTTTCTAACCAAGTGATAAACAATATATAGGCTAGCTATATTTGAAAGACATTACATAATTATGTTGCAGTTCTTAATGATTGCTGCTTCATGAAAGAGTGTGTGCTCAATAGTTGCGTGCACTCGTGATTGTCTTTCCAAAGTGATAGAAACCTTTGTGCAGTCATGTTTGAGGACCCTGTAGAGAACTGTAATTTCAGTGATTTCTGATTAGAAGAAGGGTTGGTATTAGGCAGTCACAGGGGTGGGGGGGGTTTCATCAAGTCAGTCTTTCATTAGGCAGATGAGCGCAAAGCCTCTTCACCCTGTCAACGCTCTCTTACACTGTTGCTGTCATGCAAGCACACTTAATATTGTCACTTTCCCACACCGCCCATACATGTGACTGATATGGTTGACATTTTTACCTCAAAATTGTAGCTGTTTTTGACAAAATAGTACGACTGTAGAAAACTGTGCGAAGGTCAGGAGTACTCACCAGGGTTGAGGGAAAAAAATGTTATCAACAGTAGTGAAAGTACTTCTCGTTTAATTATGCAAGCTCAATAATGCATTTTGGTCACATTCGGTTGTAATGGGGTTACTGTTGTTCCTTTTAAAATCATTAAAATCTGAGACATACTACCATAACCAATGTCAGTGATCATCATGTAACTTTTGTGTGTGTGTGTGTGTGTGTGTGTGTGTGTGTAGGGGGGGGGGGTGAAACTAAGGCTTTACAAGTGATTAATATTTACGTGAATTACTTGCTGCTTTTGCATTTATTCTTCCTTCAGTATGACCCAGGATGCACTTGCTTTTACACATCCACTGAGCATTGATCAGTCCGCAAACAAATTGAGATTCAGACGTCAATGTTGCCTGCGTGGGCTCCTTTTGACCTGCATATGACCCAGTGTTTTATATATGTTAAAATGTACCTATGGTACTCAGACAAATTGTGTGATATACTGTAAGCAGGAGTTCATTGTCCTTCCTTGACATCTCTCAAACTCTGACCTTTCAGATTTCGAAAACAGCTTGTTATCTGTCAGAAATGAAATTGGCTTTGTTCTGTGTAAGCGACAGCTGGAGACTTCCCAACATAAACAAATAGATTGCACAGCATCATAGGACTAGTTCCTAGGTAACCATGTGACAGTGCCGACAATTGCTATGGAAACCAGTCTCTCTCTCTCTCTCTCTCTCTCTCTCTCTCTCTCTCTCTCTCTCTCTCTATCTCGTCATTTCCCCTCATATTCTGTACAAGATGTCGAAACCTGAAAGAGAAGGGTAACTCCAGTCCATTTCAGAAAGAGAGGTAACTTTACCTCAGAGTCAGTTACTATGGTAACAGAGCCTGTGAACCTAACCTGGTCGGGAGCAGGTTTTCTTCACAATTTAGCGCAGTTTGTTATTTGCAAGACTAAAAAAAACAGTGTTGGGTTATTGACCATCTTAAGCAGACTATACATTTTTTTCTTCCTCAAACATGGCATTTCCTTTTGTCAAACGATACTGTTGATGAAGAAGCTGTATTATATCCTTATATCACTAACGTCACCCATCGTGGACATGGTCTACAGCCCACTAGATTATTTGTGTCGCATTTTTTTTTGCTAACAGTAATTTTCTTTACAACATTAGTGATGCAGAGCATTTTAGTAACACTGTAACAAAGCGCCGTCAGAAGAGTTCTGAAATGTGTTTTAAATGTTTTTGTAGTGTTCCCTGGACACAAACCAGTAAGAGCCATTAAAAAGGAGTTCCACAATATTGCAAGTGAATGATGTTAACCATTCGAAATAAAAGATTATTATGAATTGTAAGTCTGTTAATGATGGTGCTGCAGCCTCAGAATGGGATTAGTAGGCCTAGGACGTTTTCACTCGCAAGATTGCACCTAAATTAAATAGATTATAGGTTCAGTACCATTTCACCAGTAATATTATACTTACAATTAAATATGATATGAATACTATATTGGTACTTACGCATTTTCTCCCATGCAAATTCTTTCTCTTTAGCAGCAGCCGCTGTATTGCTTTTTTTACGAAATGTTACGAATGTTCAAACGCGCTGTGTGTGCCCATGTTTGACCAGTTTGTTTGCGGTTGTTCTTCTGGAAACAAAAACTCACTTTCCCATCTCAGGGTAAATCATCTCAGAGATCAGGGTTAGACTCAATTTGTTAAACCTCCTTCTTGAAACGGGCCTCAGGGGAAAAACCATGGTTGATAATAAAATGTTACTGGTACAGCTGACAAAGCATTCTGAAATATGAACACTACTTTTATACATTACCATGCAATGAAGTGCCCCGCTTTCATGCTCTTTATCCAGGATATATGAAAACTGTAATTAGCATGAACAGCATTACAAATAAAGACATTTTCAAGATCAGAGTAAACAAAAAGCCAGTTTTATTCTTTTTTATCTTTTATTCAGCAAGCTAATTTGCAATCTGTTTTGCAGCAGGTCTTTTGTTTTGATCCTGTTTGTCACAAATCCAGTGAAAACTCGGCTTCCCTTCAAAGAGTGAGACATCACAGCCTGTTATATTCTATCTATAAAAAACAGGTGCAAATCTAAAAGCGATGCTTTGATTTGCGGCCATTTATGGAGATCCTTGTTGCATCACCTTTATGTGAGTACCCTCCTCTTTCCTCAGAGCTGATCTGAAGAATTAGCCCATTATTCTTGGTAGTTAACCAGAAATCTAGAGATCAGATAAAATGAACAGAAACCCTTAAAAGTTATCTGGTTATTCAACACACCCAATTAAACTTGTTCCAGTCCTCTAGTGTCATCTCCCTCTAAATCACTTGCATGGTGTACGAGGGGTTGCCCCCAATTAGCTGTCTCCTGTGACATCCTGACACCGTGCTGCATCGTTATTGTATTTCAGCTTCAATTACTTTCAAAACCCTTCAGGCAGAGGTGATTGCTCTCCTCCACTCTTTATTCCATCGTTCTCTGCTCTGTTTCTCCTTCTTTTGATTGGAAGGGGCCAAAGGATAGTCCATCACGGTCAGGAATCAAAAAGTCATAATCTGTAACGTTTATTGTTATGTTTTGCTCATTGCTTGACAGTTCTGTGCAGATGAAACAGCTGAAAGCTTCCACATTATTATTATTATTATTATTATTATTATTATTATTATTATTGTTAACCTAATACTCTGCCATGGCAACTTGAAAGATTGTGAGAATTAGGTATATTTGAACAGAAATCTTAGATTGGGCAGATAGTCTAGCTAGCTGTCTGGATTTACCCTGCAGAGATCTGAGGAGCAGTTAACCGTAGTCCTCATACATTGATCGGAGTTCAGAATGCTAACACAAAGAAAGCAGAAGGTGACGGACATGATAGTGTATCTATCGGTTGTTAGAAAAGGGAACTCCATGTATTTCAGAGTATTAGGAGCAGAGGCCTGGTAGCCCCCAGTAGGCTCTCAGGAATAGCTTTTCAAAACGGTACCAGTCTCCTCTGTTTCCTCAGGATCCAGGTGCTTTTAATTGAATTTCTTTGACAAGATTATTTCCTGCGCCTAGGCCAACCTCGGACAGTGTGTAGTTTTAACAAGTGTGCCTATATAGCTACTTTAATCTAAGTAAACTTCACAAAAAAAAACTTTGATTTGATTGGAAATTACAATGTGACCAAATGTTGAGTGCCCCCCACCCATGCTAATAAAGCAATTCTTTGTAATTCTACATAAAGCCTGGTGAGATTTTTAGGTGAAGTTATATGTTGTGAATCATCAAGTCTGAGATACGTGTTGTATATCTTCATGTGATACCACAGCTTTGCAGAGAGAGACAGAGCCATTTTGGACAACCACCATCCTTAAAACCTCTAATGTGTAAAGGCATTTAGTCCCTGGGTCCAAGCCCCTCTGCATTTTGACCTTCTTAAATGAGACAGACTTAAAAGGAGCATGCACTGAAGGCAGTGAGTTATACCAACCAGTCTTATAATCCCTTAGAGATGTCTCTTTTAAATCCTATTATAAAGTCATAGCAGTCCAAGCTTGCTCAAAGCAATTAGTCAGAGGAAAGGAAAGCGACATTTTTTTGTCTATACGGGCACATTAATTGATAAAGACAAAGAATAAGATTGTATCATTTTATTGTTTAGTATAATTGTGCTAGGCTATTTAGAGACCATCAAAGATTAGAGGCTTCCACAAGGACGTTTAATAAGTAGATTATTGTCTAAACATGCAGGCTAGTTACGGGTCTAATATTATTATGCGTTCTAAAAATGTGCTCTAAAATGAGTGCAGTGAAGGTGGGGTATTTATTGAATTTGAATTGGCAGTCTGTTGGTGAGTGGTGGTTTAGTTTAAATGCTTTAGAAAATGCTCACTTTGAAAGATTTATGCCATTTTTATTGTAGAGTCGGTGAAATCCAAGTAAGCTGTAAAGTTTTAAGGCGCCTGAAAAATGAAAATATTTATAAAGTGCATTAAGTTCACTCTGTCAAAGCCGGGTTTAATCATCTCTTTCGGAAAACACATACAGTCTGTTCATGTAAAGGTCCATTTAACTTAAAATGGTCATCCTGTGAAATATGAATAATGTTCAGAATTTGAGGGTCTATTGTAAGTGCTTTGTCCTAGATGGTATTCTGTCATAGCACTGCTGAGAAACTCTGCAATAATTGAGTGATAGCAAGTATAAGGTGACATAGGCCACTTTTCCGGGAGCTCAGCTGGTAAATTTTAACAAGGTACAGGATTTTGAGGTTGGGACATCAGGTGAGTTTATTAAGACACTACTTCTGACTCCACTGTGTCATGCCCCGCCACGCTGTGTCTCATCTGTTCTCCTCTCGCCATTTCCTCAGCCTGCTAAAAATGGGTTCTGGTGTTGCTTAGACTAATCTAACACCATTCGGGGTTTTTTAGGAACATTGGGTGTTGAACAAATTGAAGTGCTGTGGTGAAGGAAGTATTCAGATCCTTTTCTTAAAGGGATACTTCACCAATCAGCATTAAGTTTTGTATCAGTAGAAACCTTGTAGTATTTTCGGATGACTGTGCTTCCCTCCCTCATGTCCCCCTGAGACAAGAGATCTCTGTATTGTGTGTCTAGAAAAAAAACCTAAGATGACGCAAAAATCGTAATTTTGCGTCATTGGAAGCATTTTTGCCCAGAGGTAAAAAAAAAAAGCCAGCTAGTTCCGCATGTTTTCAACACGCCCAAAAGGGGTGGGACCCGAAGCAAGCTGAAGCGGGCCGAAGCAAGTCGAGTTTCAGCCATCTTGGAGCTAAGCTACAGCTGAGCTTACGCTTTTCAACAGCAAACTTTTATAACAGTTATGTGCATTCAAATAACTGCACGTGTCCCACCGGAGTACAGATCGGAGAATGTGCAGGAAACTTTATAACAGACGGAATACTCGACACACTACGCGAGCTTCGCCTGCTACGGAGACCAGCACCTCAGTCAGCAGTTTCTGGCTTTTCTCGGCCTAGAAGGCACCAATTTAGTTTTTTCACATTTCTACTAGATAAGTGACTCAATTTAAAGATGATTTATTTCCAACGGTGAAATATCCCTTTAAGTAAAAGTACTAATACCACACTGTAAAAGTCATGCATTGAAAATGTTACTTAAGTAAAGTATGTAAGTATCATCAGGAAAATGTACCTAAAGTATTAAAAGGAAAAGTACTTGGTGCAGAAAAATCCTCACATTTTAGAAACTGGAAACGATACAAACAGTTAAACTGTGTTTAATCGTCTAATTATTTCATCTGGACTTGTAGGCCGTTATATTGTTGTGTAGTTTAATTTATAATAAAAGATTTTTATAAACTACATGTGTTTTATGTGCAAAAATCTTAATTCATAAAGTAACTAGTAACTAAAGTTGTCTGTAAAAGTTGTGGAGTAAAAAGTACAATATTTCTCTCTGTAGTGGAAGTTGAAAGAAGCATGAAAAGAAAAGACTCAAGTAAAGTACAAGTATTTCCAAATTTGTACCCAAGTACACGTATTGAGTAAATGTAGTTAGATTTGATGTCCCTACTAATATGTGTGTATTGCACCTTAAAGTGCAAGGAATCTGAGTGGTACATTCTTGTAATTTTCTGTTGAGGTTTTGGTCTATTTTGTGTTGACCTTCTGTTGCTTTAAGTTGCCTCCCTATTCAGAGTGAACAGTTCAAGATATTGGCATGATTGTATGATTATTAAAAAATGCTAGTATCTTTAAATAGAAATGTACAGATACTTTGTTCATTACCTGAGCTACCTTTATTAGTTGTAGTGGGTGATTGCAGTCATTACCTCTGTTATTGTCAAATAAAACTACTGGCTAAGTAACAGTAATACTACTAGAGTAGCCATAAAAGAAAAGCCTTTCAAAAAGGTATCATAACTGATAAATTGCAAACATAAATTTACTTCAGCGCTAGTTGTTACTTTCCATTTTTCAGATGTACAATAATTTGTTAGTGAAATTAATTGTCTGTTAGACAGGTAAAGTAGGTAGCTATGTTTTTATTTGAGAATTATTCAAATTGATTTTAGTGTACTTTACATTCACAATTTAGAATAGGATATCACATAATACAACAACATTGAGCAAATTGATTTGTCAGTCTGAGATTAGGATGACAAGTGTTCCACTATATGCAGATTTTTTTTAGTTTAATTTAATTAGTGTTAACCTTGGCCACTTAATCCACCATAACATTTATATGGTATGCTTATTTAGTGAAGCGGAATTTTTAATATAGCAAGGTAAATACATTCCCACTGATGTTGTGGTGGGTTGTCCCCCATGAAACATAATTAGAAAGACATCAGAAGTGCAATTCATCTCTCCTTTCGTACAAATACAATTTAATGGATATGATTACATATGCTCCTCTGTTGGCAGCTAAATGGATCTCCTCAAGGTCCAACAGGTCTCAAGGCTGCCATAGTATATATTTTGGGATCACATGGTTACATGTGACTTTGGTGAATCTGAATCCAGAAACTCCCATGTTCTGCAAGGTTAATGGCTTTAAAGATATCACAGATGGATATACTGGCTTCTATTTTCCATCGTAAAGGGTTGTCTGACGGAAAGATTAATGCGCTGTAAATATTCTAAATATGGCGTACAGTTAAACAGATTTTTTTAGGTGGGTCTATTTTTAGGTAACAGATTTTGCAGCGACCCCCTATCCACAGCAGTACATTGCTTAGGTCCCCTGCTGGTACTCCAGACTGCTTCTTCAAACTGGGGGCGTGCCAACCGCAGCCTACTGTAGGTAATACACTGACTGTGGATAAGTACCTCAAACAACTCTTAACTATCATGTTAACATACAACTATAAATCCCCATTTAGGCTTTCAACACACTGTTAAACCTTTTGTCTTACAGGTCTTGATTTATACCTTGACACAAACAGTGTGCAGACCAGATGATGAATTAAATTCACAGGATTGCACATTACAAAATGCAATTTGTGGCTATGTTTTGGTTTTTCAGTTGTGATATCTCTAAAAGAGACAGTGCAGGCTAGAGAAAAAGCAAAAATAAACAGAAACTGAACCTTTATGGTATTTGATCCTTTTCACATTGCAGTTACTTAAAGCTATAGTGTGCAATGATTTTATATTAATGAACGCCTTTTACATTCAAGCCATTGCCAAATGAGCTGACTACTAGCTCCACAAAACTATCTTTGTATTTTTCAGTATGGCATGTTTACAAAATAGAGTAGTCCGATGACTTTCACGTGCAGCAGCTCGAGTGATGCGTTTTACGTCACCGCGGAGAAAGGACAACAGCAGCATTTAGCTTTGGAGATAAAGAGGACATAAAAATTACAAGAGGTGTCCATAATTTTTTTTTAATCCTCCGTGTCTTCCATGATATGACGGGTTAGAGGCTTCAAGCAACTGTGTGGAGGAGGGGTGGGGGTGGTGCGCGATCATCGAAGGTTTGCGTCATGTGGAAGCACCACAGTGTTGTTGTCATTACTTAGAATTCCTCATGGGGTTGACAGAAACTAGCTTTAATTTAACAGTAGGGGTACCCAGATAGCTCAGTTGGTAGAGCAAGTGTCCATATATAGAGGTTTACTCCTCAACGCAGTGGGCTCAGGTTCGATTCTGGCCTGTAGCCCTTTGCTGCATATCATCCCCCCGCTCGCTTTTACTTGCATAAAAATTATTGAAAATTACACTTCTCCAGAGAGTCACCGACAGTTTTGTTATTTGACTCTGCTGACTGACTCAGCATGATAGGATCTTTTGTTAAAGAAAGATCATTGCTATTGGTGTCAACTTGAACTGTGGAGGCTGAAGGTCAGTCAATATAACCAGCCGTTTTTGACATTTGCTGTACAAAACTCTTCAGTGTCAACAACACTAAGTCAGTTCTATCAGAAAGCGTATCTATTGATATATGAGGAATGTCAATGCAGTACCAGCATAGAGGAACAAGGACTTAGCCAAGTTTATTATTGGATTTCAGTCCTAACCTTTAACCTGTTCATGTGAGAGTGGTTATTATTTTCCAAAGAGCAGGCTCATCTGGGTCTGTGTGCAGGTCTGACAGGGCACAAACACCCACACAGAGACCTGGGAGGGATGGAGCATCAGTACATGGTCAACATCCATGACAAATCTCCTGTCAGACAGGTTCTCATTCCACCTACTAAACACAGAGGGCAGGACATTATCTTGGAGGCAAGACTCCAACAGGGACAGAAACTGACAAGAGTCTGGACAGTTTTCTTTTGACAAATAGAAATATGATTAGGAACTAAATTGTCATAATCAAGTAAAACACAGAGAAATCAATATCCAAAACTATTCAAGTAAAACACAATGTTTAGGAACTGTATATTGAAACTATTCTACCTTGTAGAAATACAGACTTTCATGCTGACCAGAAACTGTGGAGCATAACAAATGCTAGTGATAAGTAAAGCCTGCGGATAAAATTAAACCAGTTGGTAATAGTATGAACAGTAAAAGATGCAAACTGTAAAACAACAACACCATCCGGCCATTCTTCTGTTTCTACTGTATATTACTGATAATGTATTTTCTGGGAATCTACTGTAAAGTGAGACTTTAAATTGCCATTTTTGGTGTAGAAACATGAAATAACAAAACAACCCGCATGCAATCAATATATTACTAACATTTATAGAATCCATTCAACAAATGCTTTTTATGTGGTCAGTTGAAAAAGTATTTAATCATCTTGGAAACAAACTGTTAAATACTTATAATACAATATATTGAAACAGTAAAGCTAATCAAACTGGTGGTTGTGTTTGGGTCCATCATCTTATTTCTGTTATTGAGTTGGAAAAGTAATCACATGTTCACTGCACACTTTTAATTAAACACTGAAGAAGCCTCTCAGGAGAATCCCATTTACTGAGAGAGACCGCCTGAGTTGTGCCAAATCATCTAGATCAATTATACATAAGCATCCTAAATGTGGTGACTTTAAAGTCAACACGTTGAACAGACAAGTAGGCGTCAGAGATAAACTCAATCCATGTTCTTATACAACACATTGTTCTATCCTTTGGACACTGAAATAGTTAGGATTCAGCTTTTTTTAGAGCCCTTTTAACAAACAAGTGTAATTTGAAAGAAAGTTGGCAAAGGTGCATACCGTACAACCACGTCCTTGGTTTTGACCTGGCCTGAAGCTTTTGTCACTCTCCCCTCTCTACTGTGAAGGACTGAATAAAAAGCATCTAAAAAACAACAGCAATCTAAATGTCAAAGAAAAGGGGTTTTGACTCAGAAATGCGCTAAAGTTTTTATGGTCAGATTGGTTGAAAGGGAGTGAGTGATATTTTTTCTTACCTGTGTACCTTTTTATTACCAAGATATGTGTCAAAATACTGCTTAAATATACAAAAACATCTTCAGATCATGCTGGCTTTGGAAATAATTAACATAAAAACACTATAATCAACCATCAACACAGCAGGTTGGTATATTGGTGTATTAATACATAAATTGAAGCCATTTACTAAAAGAGATCACGTATTACTCAAGTGTCAAAATAATGTGAAGGACATTCTCCTGTCACAGCTACTGGACAGATATGCGGTGCCGCAGAACTTTCACCTGTATCTTACTGTACTCTTAACATCTGTCATGGTCTGAGCAGACCAAGATTTATTTCTGTTCCTGTATACAAGCTTGTATATAGTTTGCTGTGGTGGAGCGCCATCTACTGACCATAGTGGGAGTTGAGGGTGGACTGCCGGGTAACTAACTGTATGCTTCCTGTTTACCGTGCAGACACACGAGAGTAGTCACCGACAAAAGTGTGTTCATTCTGCTGTCTCCGGACAAGTTATTTGTTTAATGTCTGTTGTCTACCCACACGAAGGCAATGCCCGTAAGTACAATGTTATATAAAAAAGTTTGGGATATGTATAAGCCGTTCTTTCGTTCTTGGCAGTGACGGTGCTTGTTGCATGTATGCAGATAGCAAGTGTGTTGTAACATATACGATGAAACTAATGGACTAAAAGTAGTTTTATTTGTGTTCACTTTTACAGCATAAATAAAGGAAAGGAGAAAAGGAATGAAGATCTCTTGCATCAACGTTCGTTATTCGTCCTAGCCTGATGGTTGTAAGCTAGCTGGATAGCTGAGTAGCTCTACACTTAGTGAGGCCACTACAGTAAAAGGGCAGACCCTCGCCTGTCAAGAGGACGGACTTTCAGCAACCTGCAGACAAGAAGGTAACCGCCTGCTCCATAAGACATGGAACTTCAGCCAGATGCGCAGCTTCCCACAGGGCTAACCGAAGCCGACTTGCAAAACCTGGAGGTTAGATCTCAAGTGTCGATGTCAGGCTCAACTCGTGCGTCCGCACGTGGATCAGCCCGCAGTTCGAGAAAAGCACGATGTTAGCCACAGCAAAAGCAAAAGCTCAAGCAGCCCGAACCAGAGCTGCCTATGCAGAAAAAGAATTAGAAATTAAACTTCAAAAAGCTAAGCTAGAAGCGGAACTGGAAGCACTGCAATGCAGAAAGGAAATGGAGGCTGCAATAGCCGAAGCAGCAACACTCCAAGCTGAATTTGAAGACGACAACAGCCTTGGGGAACCGGGATCAGAGGGGAACCACCGGTATTTCACTGCACGTGATATTCCAGCAAAACGAGAGGTAAAGCTGGAAAATCACACAGCCCTTCCCAGCGCATGCAGTTACTTATCACCAATGCCACCCACAAAAACCTATCAGACACTAACGCACACCTGCAACAAAGCACGGCAGGGAGAAACAGGTCACACTCTTCCTGGTCCAAGCCCAGGCAGTGGCTTACCCTCTCACCACACACCAAAACTAGACGACCACGGCGCTGTGACCACAGATCTAGCCAGGTTCATTGCAAGAAGTCAGCTGGTCTCCACTGGGCTGACAAAGTTTGACGACAGGGCAGAGAACTACTGGGCGTGGAAAGCCTCATTTTGCAACACCATAGACAACATAGGACTGACGGTAGCAGAAGAAACCGACCTCCTGATTAAATGGCTTGGCAAAGAGTCTTCAGAACAGGCACGCAGGCTAAGAGCAGCCCACATCAGAGATCCACAGAGCGGCCTCAAGGCTATCTGGCAGCGCCTCGAAGAGTGTTACGGCACTCCGGAAGCCATTGAGGAAGCACTATTCACAAGACTGGAGGATTTCCCAAAGATATCCAACAAAGAACCAGCAAAGCTACGCGAGTTAGCCGACCTCCTACGAGAACTGCATGCTGCAAAACAAGATGGATTTCTTCCAGGACTGGCTTATCTGGACACAGCTAGGGGAGTGGCTCCCATTGTTGAAAAGTTGCCATACAATCTGCAGGAAAAGTGGATGTTCTATGGCTCACAGATCAAACGCGAGCGCCAAATTCCCTTCCCTCCATTCAGCGTATTTGTAGAGTTCATTCACACACAAGCCAAAGCTAGAAATGATCCCAGTTTTACCATCACTCTGCCTACAACACCCTCCATCAAGAAAGACAAGGCCAGGGGTTCCCCAAGTCATGCAAATCAGCCTGTTGCAGTTCACAAAACTCAAGTCGCTGACCCCAGCCAAAAAGGCGAGCCAAAAGGCAACCCTCCTGACCCAAGTAAACATTGCCCAATTCATCAAAAGCCTCACTCATTAGGACAGTGCAGAAGCTTCAGAGACAAGTTGCTCAATGAACGCAAACAGTACCTTAAAGAAAACCTCATCTGTTTTCGCTGTTGTGCTTCAACTGCCCATATTGCAAAAAACTGCAACACAGCCATAACGTGCGCTGAATGCCAAAGCGACAAGCATGTTGAAGCCCTTCACCCTGGTCCATCACCATGGAAAGCAAAGCCGACCGCACACATTTCAGATGATAGCAGGGAGAACGAGGAAAGCGTTACATCCAAGTGCACCGAAGTGTGCGGTGAAGGGGTAAGTGCGAGAGCCTGTTCAAAAATCTGCCTAGTTAACGTGTACCCCCTGGGCCACCGGGAAGCTGCGACCAAAGTGTATGCCATCATTGATGAACAAAGCAACAAGTCTCTAGCCCGATCCGACTTCTTCGAGTTGTTCAACGATAAGAGCACTCCATCACCATACATACTGAAAACATGTGCAGGCAGCATAGAGACATCTGGAAGGAGGGCGTGTGGCTACATGTTGGAGTCGTTTGATGAGAAGATCTGCATACCTCTTCCGGTCCTCATTGAGTGCAACGAGCTCCCAAATAACAGGTCAGAAATTCCCACTCCCAATGCAGCTTTACATCACCCCCACCTGAAAAGCATAGCCAGCGAGATCCCCCTTTTAGATCCCAATGCAGAAATACTCCTTTTGCTAGGAAGAGGCATTTTAAGAATCCACAAGATCCGTAAACAAATAAACGGACCCAGCAACGCCCCGTTTGCTCAAAAACTGGACATAGGGTGGGTGGTGATTGGAGATGTCTGCCTCGGCACAGCACACCGCCCCTCAGCAGTCACCACTCTCAAAACATCCATCTTAGAGAACGGTCGCCCCAGCTACCTCACGCCCTGCTATAACCACCTGCGTGTGAAAGACCTCACACAAAGCTGCCCTGCCCTGCAGTTTCCTCCACCTCAACGGGCTGCTGTCCATCCAGCTCCTCTCCTTTGCGGAGATGACACAGATTCATCCATCTTCACCTGCACCGACAACGACCACCTGCCTGCTCCATCCATCGAGGACCTCAAGTTCCTGAAAATAATGGACAAGGAAGTGTTCAAAGATGATACTCAGAGCTGGGTTGCACCCCTCCCATTCCGGTCTCCTAGAAGACGCCTGCCTAATAACAGAGACTATGCACTGAAACGCCTAAGGTCAGTATGCCACACGTTAGAAAAGAAACCTGTCATGAAACAACACTACATGCAGTTCATGCAAAAGATGATTGACTGTCAACATGCTGAAATCGCCCCAGCCCTTCCAGAAAGAAAAGAATGTTGGTATTTACCATCTTTTGGCATCTACCATCCCAAAAAGCCAGAACAGATTTGCGTCGTGTTCGATTCAAGCGCGCAGCATGAAGGAATATCACTCAACAATGTCCTGCTAAAAGGGCCTGATCTAAACAACAACCTGCTGGGTGTCCTCATCAGGTTTAGAAAAGAAAAAATTGCAGTGACCGCAGACATTCAGCATATGTACTACTGCTTTGTCGTCAACGAAGAGCACAGGGACTACTTGAGGTTTCTGTGGTTCCGTGACAATCAGTGGGACAATGACATTGTAGATTATCGAATGCGTGTCCACGTCTTCGGAAACACGCCGTCCCCTGCTGTGGCGATCTACTGCCTCAGAAAAGCAGCAACAGAAGGAGAAGCCGAATTTGGCTCAGACGTACGGGCATTCATCGAAAGAGACTTTTACGTCGATGATGCTCTGAAGTCCTTCGCAACTGAGTCTGAGGCCATCAGCGTCATCAAGCGAGCACAAGAGATGCTCTCCCGCTCCTGTCTCAGACTGCATAAGATCACAACAAACAGTGCAGCTGTCATGAGCAAATTCTCTCCGGAAGACCGTGCAAACAGCATCAAAGATCTGGATTTCTTGACGGACGAAGTGCCTATACAGCGCAGCTTAGGCATAAGCTGGAACATTCTCACAGACACATTCACCTTTCAGGTGCAAGAGGACGACAAGCCGTTTACACGCAGAGGCGTGCTGTCCACCATTAACAGCATCTTCGATCCTCTTGGCTGTCTCTCACCCGTCACCATTCAAGGAAGATCACTGCTTAGACAGCTGACCATGGAAAATGGAGAGTGGGATTCACCTTTACCGGAAAATCTAAAAGCAGAGTGGCTGAAGTGGAAAGGTTCCCTTCAGTGCCTTCATGACCTACAGATTCCTCGCTGCTACACATCCCTCTCTCCATCTGCAGCTAGCTCAAGAGAGTTGTGTGTGTTTGCAGACGCATCAACCAAAGCCATCGCTGCGGTAGCCTACCTGAAAGTGACCGGCACAGATGGCCACTCTGAAGTCGGATTTGTCCTCGGCAAAGCAAAGCTAGCACCTGTCAAAGAGACGACCATACCCAGGCTCGAACTCTGTGCGGCAGTTCTAGCCGTGGAAATAGCAGAGTTTGCTGTAAGTAACATGGACCTGCACATGAACTCTGTGTCTTTCTTCTCAGACAGTAAAGTTGTGCTAGGCTATGTCAACAATGAGCAGAGAAGATTCTACGTCTATGTGAGCAACAGAGTGCAACGCATCAGACAAGCTACTTCACCACAACAATGGAAATATGTCCCATCAGAGCTCAACCCAGCGGATCACGGCTCCAGATCTGTGCCTGCAGCCTCGTTAAAAGACACTAACTGGCTGACTGGTCCAGTTTTTCTGCCCGGTAAGCCACCATACAATGTTCAGCAACAATTTGACCTCATCGACCCTGGGTCAGACCCTGAAATCAGGCCTAAAGTGTCAGTGCTGGTCACTCAAACCTCCACATGTCATTTGGGGATGAAGCGCTTCGACCGTTTTTCAAAGTGGACCATCATCTTAAGAACACTTGCCATGTTGATCCACATTGCTCAGTGTTATACACAGACCATCTGTGACAGCACATGCAGAGGTTGGCATATCTGCAAAAAGGCAGCCACACCAGACAACTTGGAAAAAGCAAGAAAAGTCCTGATTATGAACATGCAACAGGACACATATGCTAATGAACTCAACAACATACGGAAACAGACAGACATACCAAAGCAAAGCAGCATCAAAAAGCTTCGTCCAGTGATTGACAGCGACGGACTTCTCCGTGTTGGAGGACGTATTTCTCAGTCCGGCTTAGAGATGAACAGGACCAATCCTCTCATCATCCCAGGTCAGCATCACCTGACAACCCTCCTCGTGCGACACCACCACGAGCAGGTAAAACATCAAGGTAGACATTTCACTGAAGGAGCCATCAGGGATGCTGGACTGTGGCTGGTAGGAGGAAACAAGTGCATAAGGAGCACACTATTCAGGTGTGTCACGTGCAGAAGACTGCGCGGCAAAATGGAACATCAGCTGATGGCAGATCTACCTGCAGACAGGTTACAAGTTGCCCCACCTTTCACCTACATTGGCCTGGATGTGTTTGGCCCATGGGAGGTGATCTGCCGTCGTACCAGAGGTGGGCAGGCCAACAACAAAAGGTGGGCTGTGTTGTTCACATGTCTCACCGTGCGTGCAGTGCACATAGAAGTAATAGAGACTTTAAGTGCATCCAGTTTCATTAATGCTCTTAGGAGATTTTTCTCCATCAGAGGGCCTGCAAAGCTAATCAGGTCTGACCAAGGCACAAATTTCATTGGAGCAGCAAAAGAATTGAACCTGAAAGAAGATACAGGGATGCAGCGATACCTACAAGACCAACAGTGCACATGGATCTTCAATCCCCCACATTCATCCCACATGGGAGGTGCCTGGGAGCGGCTTATTGGTGTGGCACGCCGCATCCTAGACTCCATGTTTCTGCAGCAGCGTTTTTCCTCTCTGACGCACGAAGTGCTTGTCACACTCATGGCAGAGGTGTGCGCAATCATAAATGCAAGGCCTCTGCTGCCTGTTCCAACTGACCCAGAGAGCCCGCTCATCCTCACCCCATCAATGCTGTTGACACAAAAGACTGGAACTCCATCTTCACCTCCAGCAGACTTCGGCAAAGCAGAGATCCTCCGTCAACAGTGGAAACAGGTGCAGCATCTTGCAGAGACTTTTTGGCACAAATGGCAACGTGAGTATCTGAACACCCTGCAAAGTCGGATCAAGTGGCAGGACACAAGGCCCAACTTGCAGGAAGGAGACATTGTCTTGATGAGAGACAGTGCTGTGAAAAGACACAACTGGCCTATGGCTATGGTCACAAAGGCTCTTCCCAGCAAGGAAAGTGCAGTGAGATCTGTGGAAGTAAGAGTTATTTGTCAAGGCACTCCTAAAGTGTATACCAGACCAGTTTCTGAACTTGTTTTGCTGTGTTCTTCCAAATCTGATATTGAGTGTTTAGACATGTAGACTCGTAGATATGGTATTCCTAAGATACCAGGCAGGGAGTGTCATGGTCTGAGCAGACCAAGATTTATTTCTGTTCCTGTATACAAGCTTGTATATAGTTTGCTGTGGTGGAGCGCCATCTACTGACCATAGTGGGAGTTGAGGGTGGACTGCCGGGTAACTAACTGTATGCTTCCTGTTTACCGTGCAGACACACGAGAGTAGTCACCGACAAAAGTGTGTTCATTCTGCTGTCTCCGGACAAGTTATTTGTTTAATGTCTGTTGTCTACCCACACAAAGGCAATGCCCGTAAGTACAATGTTATATAAAAAAGTTTGGGATATGTATAAGCCGTTCTTTCGTTCTTGGCAGTGACGGTGCTTGTTGCATGTATGCAGATAGCAAGTGTGTTGTAACATATACGATGAAACTAATGGACTAAAAGTAGTTTTATTTGTGTTCACTTTTACAGCATAAATAAAGGAAAGGAGAAAAGGAATGAAGATCTCTTGCATCAACGTTCGTTATTCGTCCTAGCCTGATGGTTGTAAGCTAGCTGGATAGCTGAGTAGCTCTACACTTAGTGAGGCCACTACAACATCTGTTAAATGTATCAGTAATTAATATGTGATGGGATTTACTGTGAAGCACTTCGTTACTGCAGTTGTATAAAGATTTTACTTGTTTGACAACAGCAAGTAAACACATCAAATTAAAATGTAAATTTTAATGTCAAATTCAGAATCAGATCGATGTAGGTGAAACAAGTGATTTCTGTCAAAACAGCATTTGTAATAGCCCGACTTTTTGTATAAACAGGCCTGGCAGTGAAGCGCTTAACAGGAAATCAGTCATCATCCCGTAGAGCTTTGCATCAGATTGTGAAAAAGCAATTTAGCCCAAAGGTTATGAATTGTTTGGTATCACACGTTTAGCTGAGGGAGGGACTTCTTTAAATGTCAATATAAGCGTGTGCACAGAGAAAGCCAAGTTCCCATGGTAGACTGATAAGAAAACAGAGGACTGTGCAGAGCTTTAGCTTTAATATCCGACGTCAAAGAGAAGCAGAAACAGGAGATTGGCTGTTGTGTCGATTGAGTCGTCAGCTCCTGTTAAACGCTTCCTCCAAATTACAATTAGACTCTTGATTATAGATAGACAGTGAGGAAGTGAAGAAAGTAGCTTCCACACAATCTGGATTTCAGTCAAACACAGGTCCATGCTGTGACAACCGTGTTAAAGTCATTGGATGAGATAAATGGCTTCCTCCAGAGAGAGATTGGTAACTGTTAATTTTAGAGCACATCACCGCCCATTTGCCACCTCCCTGTAGGACAGCCAAGATGATCAAGTGTATTGTAATGTGAGATCATCTTAACTTTCAAGGAACAACAGGAGCAATCATCTTTTTTGACTTCAGGAAATGTTTGATGTGTTTGAAAGAAACTTTGATGTATTTTCATCTGTGCCTGCATTTTCACCACAGGACTCAATATAGTATTTTGTGATGGACTAGGGACTATTTGGGTGAAGATTATTATTTTTCTTGTTATTCATCAGCCAACATATGCTGAGTTTAATTCCCATGACTATCTGGTCAAAAAGGACTGCAAAGTAACTTTAACCTTCCCAAACAAAACCCTGCTCTGTTCTCTAAACCTCCCTCCTGTTTGCTTTGGCGGCCATCCACACAGCCATCTGAGCCACCAGCTCATTGACTAAGACCAAGGCTGATTCCCTCAGCCTGTGGCCTGGGGTGGTTGCCTGCCATCCATGCTGACATACAGTTCTAAAGCCAGCTCTAAAGGGTGGATAAATAATAGACGAGTGCAGTCCAGAGGTTTTCCATCTCCCCTATCAGTGTGCATGGAGCTGTCTTTCTCTTTGTATGTCTTCCACATCAAGAGCCAATGTTTCCAAAGATATGTTGAACAGAGAGAGAGCAGAAATGTTTGTTATGACATTAGATTAAGAGTTACTGTTGAAGCAATAAAATCGCTTTGATTACAAGGTGCATTTGTATTTAGGATAATCCAGATACCGTTATTTCATGAATTCCACAAGCAATGAGTCTGGTTTCAACTAGATGGAAAATACTGCTGTTGTGGAAGCAGAAAATGTGTTGCAGTGATAGCAGTTGCTAAGAAACTGCTGAGGTGTCGTGTCGGACAGTGATAATTATACTACTGGAATGTGATCACTTGTGAATAATTTATCCAGAATGTGATGTAAAGACTAGAGCACGGGGCATGTTGCATTCCCAATATATGTCAGAAGCAAAGTAAACACTGTGATGAGGAGTGTGCTAATAGAGCCCCTTGGAAGACCCCCAGAACAGCCAAATGAAAGATAGCCTTGCCAGCAAGTGTGATATAAATATATGTGTTATAACAATTTTGGCTGGATGAATCCTCAGATGGAGAAAATGACAGTCTACATCAGGATTCAGTGGGAAATGCAGCAGACATTGTAACAGCTTGTTACCACAATGAATATAACAGCTGTCACATCTTGCCAAGTGAGAACTGAATGACTGCTCCGTTTTGTATAGCAAAATTTGAATTGCCTGTCTCCTTCACTATACACATTTTTACATTCACTACCCTTTGTTTAGCAGTTTGTACAGATTTACAGTACTTGGCACTGCATGAATGCTCTATAGAAAAGTGCAGGTCGACCAGGGTCATTAAAAGTGCCCCTGGTTTCCCAATGCATTCACACAGTGAGCAGTTCAATACAGTTAAAGACAGTAAAGCCACCTACTTACAACCAGATAAATGCCACTCAGTAGATGCACGTCTGTGTATATAAAGTTGTTTACAGCTCAGTCATTGAACTGTGAACCATACAATGTTCCAACCCAAAACATCAGGGGTCCTGAAATCCCTGGGTTCACTGTGTTTAAACTCGTTTGTGTGATTTGATTGTCAAATTGGAAAATACACCAAAAGCACATCATCAAGTTAAATAATTGAGGCCTTAATCTGCAATGTTTTATACAGTAAAGGATCCCTGTATCAAAATATTTCTTCAAAGGCTCTGAAATCCTGGCATCAAATGATAATTAACTATAACATTACATGATTGAAAAAGCAACATCCTGGATAAAAACATGATAACAGGTCATATTAATAAGGCTATGAGTTTAACATTCGGTTATCAGGACCGTCTGCTTATAGTTTGAATGACAGTTACTAAACCACTGTCATCCGATTCAAATGTTATAAGCCCTACCTACTTAAAACCATTGACAAAAAGCAAAGGGGGGGGAGAAATACAGAAATATGAAAAGTGAAGATATGGAGCCCAAATGTTCATAAACTGTCCCTCTGAAGAGTGAAGCAGACAGGTCAGGTACTCGAGAGGAAAGCATTCCATAATTATCTTATGCCAGTTTGATTTAGTAGGGGGTTTGTCACTTATCCAAGACAGAAAGATGTTCTTCCTTGCTGCATTTGTGAGGATATTGTACAGTCTGGTAGAGTCAGCATCCATGATAGTATCTTGACTGGGGTAACCCAGGATTAAAGAAAGAGGGTCCATGTGTAACATAACAGCAAAAATATTTTCCATATCTTGCAAAACACCCAGCCAGTATGTTTAAATTTTAGGACAAGACCAGATACAATGAGTATAGCTGCCCACTGAGATTTTACATTTTAAACATGCAGGTGACAGTTGGGAATTCATTTTTTGTCTTTTGTGAGGAGAGATTTGTAAACGGTGTACAATCTTAAATTGTAGCAATCTGGCACGGTTTTTCTTTGTTTGAGTCCATATCTTAGTCCATTTATCCCCATCAATATCTATACCAAGCTCATCTTGCCATTTTTGCATAACATCCTATACATTTATCATATCAGTCTGGCTTAGGACATTGTAAAAGTGAGTAATGGATGTCTTAGCTGGGCCAAGGAGGAGCAATTGTTCAACTGCAGATGTGGTGGCATCAATACTGAGTGTAGTTCCCCTGTTTATGAAGTCCCGAATCTGAAGGTATTTAAAAAAAGTCATGCCTGGGGACATCATACTTTTCTCGAAGTTGTGCAAATGATAGCATGGATGCACCCTGAAACAAATCACGCATCCTCTTTATCCCTCGAGACGTCCAAGTATTATACCCACCATCTATCATGCCTGGTAAGAAGTTAGGCTTGCCCTGAATTGGAGCCAATGGGGATTTTAGTCCAGACCTCCCTTCAAGCTTTTGTGTGATAAACCATGCTTTTAATGTATTAGAGATTACAGGGTTGTTTTTACAATGGCACCTGGCCGACTTTAAGTCCTTAAAAGCCATAAGGCCTGACAGAGAGCATGAGGTCTGTGATCTTTCTAAACTCAGCAAATCAGAAGTGGGGTCCTCCTTGACCCAATTTACTATGAATCTTAAATGGGTTGCTAGCTGATAGCATCTGATGTTCAGTATATGCATTTTAATATCTCAGTGTAGTGTACTCAGGCTCAGCTTGGTACTACAGTAGTAACACAGTTTATGAAACCTCTGCACAAATGTCTGCATATGCTCTCATCCACCTTTAACCATGAATACAACTGGCAAAATATTTAACACATAGGATCTCTTTTGTGTTTAAAGAGACAGAATTCGCACAGAAACCCCTGTGCTGTAGCTATTTAAAACTCATACCAAAAATACAGCCAATAGCACACCACCTGTGTTAATGGGTTGAGGGCTTGCCTGCAGTGTGTTTCAGTTGTGACCAGTAGACAGACCTTACAGGCTGCAGCTACTTCACTGATGTGACACAACACTTGCCTACTGCACTCTCCTCTTCTGCCGGTTATTTTACTTTTGCTCATCTTCTCCTCAAAAATCTACCCCGAAAATGGAATTTACTTGCAAAGTGATTACTTCAAGGCACAATCCTTTCAGAGATGCATGAAAAGCAAACCAATGATGGTCTACGATGCACTGATTCCCACATCAATTTCTCATCCATGTCTCATTCTTCCTGCCATTGATTTTAAAATTACAACACCTGTGGCTGCTTCTATATTTTGTTGGCCCACAAAAATCTTTTTTTCATTGGGTTTTCATTGTCCACTGATAGGATTAAGATGCTTGGCAAACCTGCTGATTTAACTGCCAGGAAGATGGTAAAATAACAGCATCTGGCATTATGCGGTGTATTTTCACTGTTGGGAAAACATTTATGAAGAGTGCAACTTTTTTTCCTTTTTTATAAAATACAAAAACAAACAAGAAGAAAAGACAAATCAGAAATAGCAAAACAAAAATAAAGTTTATTTCTAGTTAGTTTCTTTATTTTAGCAACATAATTATTAAATCATTATATAATTATCTTGACCAGATCTTAGTAAATGTGTCAAGGGAGCCTCAGGTTTAAGAGGAATCAGCAAGTTTAGTCATTCCAACTCAGTAATAGTGAAAACATTTTCGACCCCTTACTTACAGGCTTTAAAAAAAAAAAACGTAATTAACTCAGCTACACATTATGACCAGCATCTGATGAATTCTAGTTACTTAGATGTTTTCTTGGAGGCAGCATTTGTTGTGATTTGTCTTACCAGTTATTTAGTCAAAACAAGACTGAGGCTTTTCTTCAGGACACATTAACTGCACTGTTTCTTGTATGAGTGATGCTTTATCTGAAATAGATGGTGATGGAAAAATGTGGCCTCTCTTGGATAATGCATGCACACACACACACACACACACACACACACACACACACACACACACACACACACACACATCAACACAAATGTACACTTGTCTATGTCCTGGCCTGTGGGCAGGACTCTTTTGTCTGCAGTAATGATGTCGCATATGCAGAGGTTAAAGGTCAGTCGCCATCATTTTGTCTTTCAGTTGGAGGAGCTGGAGGCTATGTCCATGGTTACCTCATCAAACAGACAGTCACCAGCTCAGCACAGCTTTTTTTTAAATTTTTTTTATTTTAGCTTAGGTCTAACCTTACTTTAGACCCAGATTCATCTTGTAAAACCAAAGAATGCAAGTCTCTATTCCTTATTGTGGCATATCTGTTTTGTTACAACCGTGTAAGTTTGTTCGGACTTTATAGACTGCACTGCTCTCAGAAATGTATGTGGACATGCCTAAGATTAAAGCTTAAAGCAGAATAAGTCAGGTTGACTCTCTCTCAAGGGTGCTGTACATTTCCTCTTTGTTCATTTTTCCTCAAAGGATGAAATCGGAACACCTTTCTAAACCCATCAACAATACTCAGCTTATAGACATGTCTATTTGTATTTTCTAAAAACTCCCAAAGCAGCTTAATAGGAACCGTCTCCTGGTGCCTCGTGGTAAAAGATGTCCTCTCAAATGCTCTTGGAATTTCATGGCTCAGGTTCACGATCTTTAAGCAGGTGTAACTGTGAAGAGATTATTGCATTCTGAAACTGATTTGGAGCCCTGACTCACCTGAAACACCTGAATCTTATCTGAAAGCTTTGCTAAAAGTTTAGTTGCACTGCATTTTGAATCAAATATATTGTCAGATAGTAAGTGTCCATTACAACAAAATGTTTTACTATTAACGCTCCTAAATGAATATTGTTAAAGGTTTTTTCTTTGTTCTGAAATTTTTTAGTCAGTTGAAACTTAAGTAATCATTTAAAGGTCAGTATTTGCAACTAAGCACAGTGTAGTTGTCATTGTCCTGATAGCTCATTCAAGATAAATATCTGGGGGAAGTGGAGGGTCTTGTCCCTTTCAAGCCTGTTTGTTGATGAAAGGCATTTGACGGACACACTAATCCACTCTAACTGACAAAAGAGTGTGGCATCAGAGCATGGAGTGGCAGCTGACACATGCAAGGGCTTAAAATAACACACGTTTGGCATCACTTGAGTTCATGTCTAAGATAGTAATTAAACTTATGAAATTGGGCTTATTTAAAGAATAAAGCTAGTGTTATTCTATATTTTTCTTATGTTAAACAAAATCTCAAAACCAACTGTGTTAGTTGAATAGCTGAATTTTAAAAATGGATTTCAGATACACTTAAAAAAAGGCTTTATAATTTCATGAAACTTAAACAGGTAGTGTATAAAAAGTGCAGTTACTGGGGACTGCGTTACTTTGCCAACGTCCGAGTGTGCGCAGTTATCTTCTTTGTGAGTCATCACAAATTAGGTGACATTTTGTGGAATGGCAGTTCTGGCCAAATAGAGCTAGTTCAAACATTGCTAACAGGAATTTTTACGTGTTTAAACATTAATGTACAGTTACTTTTCCACTATGAGGAACAGAGGCGTCAAAATATGCTATGGTGTTCGATGCACCATTGCAGCCACGTAACCTTTCTGTAGCTTTTTATTTATTTAGGTTAATATTGACACCTGTTGGTTTGGCATGCTCTTGCCAGTGCTTCAATTGTGTTTTTGTGTTTTAAATTTTGTTAAAAAGGAGCTTGTGTGGACAAGAGTTTTTTTTTGAGAACAAAGAAGGGAAGATTTCTGATTTAAAAAAACACCCATGTACGTGTGTACTAGGCCTTGATGGTGTATGTGGGATTGTCTCAAAATAAACTACAGCATCCATATTGTTCTGAAACAGAAACCAAACGTGTGAACCAAATCAATGCAGTAAAACCAAAACAATGAGCTGAAAGATGCTAAAACGCTGTGAAGCGTTCCGATGAACTCAAATCCGGTGATAATTATCTGTTTGTTTCCAATCACGAGCGATCCATTTACCATTACACATTTTCCCATTGATAATAAAAACATATTGATTGGTGAAGCTTCAGGGAATTAGGAACAGCCATTATATTTGGTTATATATGGTTAAAAATTACGTTATCTAAATAGAGGTGGTAGACACATTTAGAACTTTTGTTCTTTCCTGCAATTCAAATTCTAAGGAGATAAATCCTCGACACAATACAATAGTCAGTGTCTACTCTGAAGCTCCTTTACACTCCTCTGTTCTCTCTCACTTCATCACTTTCCCCCTTTGTGATTTCAACAGAGGCTCTTGAGCCGACAACTTAAATGGGTCTTGAGGAGGACAACAAATACCTTGGATGTAAAATGGCAGCCTCTGTCACTGGAGAGTTTCGATCCACGCCTGCTGGAGCCATTTGGGAAATTAACTGATCAGCCAGAGTTTTCAAAGGACATCAGGTGGACAACACCACACTAGTGCTTTGAGAGTAAGTTAAAAGCTTATGTGTTTTCAGTCTCTGACAAACCTGCATTTCAATTCAAACTGTAAATGTTTTGGATTTGGTCTTAGATCACTGGGCATTATTTGAAGTGCCAGGATCCCTTAAGGCCAAAGCTTTGCTCTGCACAGCAAAATATTACCTTTGTGACTGGATTTTAAAATGTAAATTAGTACCCTCACAATTAGCCCTTACAAAGAGCCCCTTTACACTCAGTCACTTCATATGTCTGAGTTGAATACAACCAAGAAGCACTTAAGACAGAATCTGACTGCTCAAACTATGTGTTGTATAAGATCCATTATATAGACCACAGTCCAGAATAGGTCATTCTGAGGGGTTTAAATTATTGTACTGTGAACAATATTCAGTGATTAATTGCTGAAAATGTTTATTATCCTGCTTCGTACTCTGGGTTTATGTGTGGAATTGGTCAGGCACGCGCTGCAGTTTACCCATTTTTCCTCTGGATGTTGATTTATTATTAGAGATTAATGTTAATGATTTCTCAGATAATTGCTTCATAAATCATTAGTGTTATTAACAGAAATCCTAGGCAATTGAAGAAAAATGGTGGGTAATCAACTGTATTTACTGTATTTTTTTATATCTATATCCCATTTACTTCAAACATGCATAACCTTGCATAATAAAAATTTGACTGTTGGAAAGGCTTGGCCGCTTTTCAGTGCAAACACACAGTATCGGCTGAGGCTGTTGTGTGAATGGCAGAGCTTAACCTGCGAAGAGGCAGTGTATCTTTCCATGCTCCATCAGTGTCATGTCAGCAGCAGCAGAAACACGGCACATCTCTGTGGCACAGCTGCACTAATTGTTTTGTCAAGCAGGAATCAAGCAAAGCAAATTGAATCTTGGTGTTGGAAATGTTCCTATTGTGATTCTAGCAAGGCAGTTAAATGTGAGCTAAATATTTGTGTAACACATTACTAAAAAACTCATCCCCCTGATTTTGTTACTATTCACCACAAATTATCTCCCAGCTCACCATTAATTTGGGCTGAACGGTTTTATAATAAACGTCAATGTATAATTTAAATTATAATTTTAAAGTTTTTTTAAGTGTTTAAAAAAACACTTCAACAACAAGAAAGCAGATTTGTGCTGTATCTAATTGAGAAATAAATATGATTATATTATGGCATATTTTGTTTATAACAAATACTGGCAAGTTATATCACAACTGTAATTAGTCAAATAAATAAATCCCTCTTATTAATTAATGGAAACTGAACAGTCAAACAGGGTTTATACATTAAACTACAGGTTTGTCATTCGCAAATATTTTGCTTCTGTCCCATAAGTCAAAATGATCCATGGCATATGCTGGAGCTGATAAATATATTAATCAATACTGGCAGCTTAACAATAACGTTGCCAGAAGCTAAAATGTTTGTCTTGTTAAGCACTTTATGGTTAACACACTTTTGGAACAAAATCTTGTTGGCATTTTAGAACACTTGTCTCTGTTGTGAAAATCTGACTTGTTTCTTGTTAATCACAGGCTACCTTTACAGAGATGGGAGAGAGACTTGTGTGGGAGGAAAAAGTTCTAATGCTGGTCCCAGTAGGTGCCAGTAGAAGTCAATGAAGTGCATACATTGCATAATGCTTCTTCGGGTCAAAGTATATTAAATCAAAAAGGCTGGAAGCTTGGTCTAAACTTAACACCAGTGTGCACATTAAACTGTGGCGTAATGAAACTGCCTCAGTTGTTGGAATGGTGTTCATATTCCATATCTGCCAAAGCACACAAGGGAGATCATTAACAGTGAGAAGAGATGGAGTCCAATTGCCAGCCATTTTACCAAACTCTGAGACTTATTAGTTTGCCACAGGCAGTCCTATCTCTATTTATTGCTCTATCTAAACATGAATGTCAGTAACTATGAGCTTTCACAAAAAACAGAGACCTCTCAGTGACCTGAACTACCATTCTTGTCATGCCATGGCTGGTGTGAAAGATGCCTCTGTCCAGTATAATGCAGATGCTCTAATTAACTTGCTTCTAAACTGGTATTACAATAATATTTCTGTTCCCAGAAATGTGAGTACATTTCAGACATTTCAGATCCTCCCCTTTATAGCAGGTTCACTAAGAACAAAAACAAAGACAGGGACAGCGTGTGAATGTGGTATCATTAAAAGTTTCTGGTTCATACACTACTGTATCAAGTGATGGCAACATTGAGTGCAATTTTCTTGACTCCTCTTGTCTAAAACCACCTGAATTTGATCAACTAAATTGAACTCCCTTAGCATGAGTTATACCCCTCACCCTCTGAAGTCAATGTACCCAGACTGTAGAAGTTGACCTTTGAGTCATTCAAATAATTTACAGACATTGACTTTTTGCAGGAAGAACGGCTCTTCTGTGCTGCTAATGTCTAAATCAAATTCCGTTAATTCAGCCAGGCAGCAATAAGAAAGAGATTTCAGTCAGGTGATTATAACCTGTTGCAGACTAAGTGTTACAGTTCACTTTTAATATTGCATAAAAGGTCAAATTAACCCTGCATAAATCTATGTGGTCTGATGATCTAAGATATAGCTCTCATTCTTCTTTCATGCTTGTTTCGGAGATGCTTTGAAGCATTATCTAGAGTTTAATATTCAAAAGGCAAGATGATTTTGTTATTATTGCACCAAATTCTCTGTCTGAAGCAGAATTGTTAGTGCCTCGTTTCTGAAACTGTGCTTAAGATTTATAACACTGTGCGCACGCACATCTGTAAGCAATGTTCCCTTTGTATAAATCACAGATTACCGAAAAGTGTGTGTATGTGAATCTTATCCCGCCCTGTACGCGCCCATTTTTAACAATAAATAGTCAATGCAAAGCACCACTTGAATGCTGATAATTATGTTAATGACCCTGGAGGTTCTTTCGTGACGCCAACGCGTGACGACTTGCAGAAAAAAAGCAAAAAACCTTGCTCGGGAATTGCTGCAAATTCAATTATAATTACGGCCTGTTCATGCACAGTGAACCTGACTTCACAAGCATTAAGGCACTCGGGGACAGCTTATATATACCAGACCTACAGGTATATGATAAGATTCAACCTGAACAATATTATATCCAAACAAGTTTTAGTGATAAAGTTGAAGATTATAATATTTATATAAAACACTTAGCTGTAAACAGCCGGTTTCCCCCGGAGTGGGGAGGATCTGTATTTGGACCGGGATGGCACGGTATCGGCGCGTTGCCCTCTATACTGGATCCAATTCAGTACATAGATCCAAGAGTGCAGCTTTAAGGAATTTAAATCGGCATATTAGCCAGTCATTGTCACAACAAGGTGATTGTTAACACCTTGCCTAAAGCACAGCATCAACTATTTCCCCCACCCAGAGATGCAATTTGAAGACAAAAGTGTAAAAGGCAAACACACTTTTCTTCATGCAGGTTTTGTCACCAACAGTATTAAAGTTTGGACCGATAACAAGCACATTAAGTGTAACGATTGAGCGAGAGCTTAACGGCTGAATTTCCAGTGCAAATAACACTGCCGGATTTAATCTTCATGATAATGAAGGTGGATGATATAGAGAGAAAAAACGTGTGTGAGGCATCAATACTTAAAAAAATATTACGAGTAATCATTATTCCCACATTTACTTTCTGCAGTCTGACATCAGTTCACCACCTCACCATCAGAGTCGTCGTTTTTTTTAAAATCACAACCTTTACGTGGGAAGTGGTGTACGCATTTTTTCAGCACCGTTTTGTGCGTATGCCACATTTATAAATGAGACCCCTAGTGTTTTAGCCTGGAGAAAGTCGATAAATAACGTTGTCTGTCAACATAATTCAGACAGAAAAATATCAACATGGGTGGATTAGATCAATGTAATTAACTCAAAAGTGACAATTAAATGGACATATTTCTTTGATCAATATAAAAAAACAATACGTTAACTTCTCCTAGAAACCACTACCGAATTAATGAGGGCTAAACAAAATAAAACAGTAATTCCGTATAATCATAATTCTATAATTTTTCTCGCAATTTAGCATAAAATATTTTACCAATTAAAATGTAAAATGTATTTCTGGGCAGCTTAACAATGTTCAACAATTTAACAAACCTTTGCATGTATCATGGAGGTTGAGTTTAATTGCAGAGCTCCAATAGTACCAATTAATCCCCCCACATACATATCTATAATGTCAAACACTATGGACTAAGCCTATGTCCTTCTTAAGCTTCATGGATGACCTACCCATGAAGCCCAGATATAAATCACCATAGACGAAGGGTCACTGTCACTGCTCCAGCCATACACACTGGAGCATCTGATGGGCATCATGAATCTGAAGACACAGGGAAAAATCTAATGTAGTTAGAATTATTATTAATTAATGTAATTAGTAATTATTAATAAGTCTTGTCTGTGGATCAATGAAATCTATGTGGTGTCCCGAAAGCACAATTGTTTGCCAAAGTGTGTTCTTTTATATCCAATCATGAGAATGACGTTCTCAATCTAAAGACAGCTACACTATATTCTGCTGAAAGGAATCTAAGGCAGCAGGCTTCTCATTTTTAGTGGGTGCTGATCATTACTTTAGCTGATTTGAATCTGATAAATATACTGGATTTCTATATCTATTCTATAATACTGAACATTGACTGGATGCAAAATATGGACTTCCAAGTCCCACAGAACAAATAAGGGCCTACATATTAATTCCTAAGGTCGAAAGATCACTCTTAAAGTGCCATGCTTATCAGAAACAAATAATTGTTAAAGGCATAGTCTTGCATACAATCTTACTTTCTACATAACAAAACTAGATTGTCAATCAGTTTAGGAGTTTAGAGATGAATAACAATTCTTATTCTTAAATGTCCTGAAATTTCTACATTGTATCAAATTTGTATTCATTTCAATACTCAGTTCTAAAGTATATGACAGTTGTGGATTCATTTTATTGCAGTCCATGATATCATAGAGATATCATTGGTGGCCACTCCCAGTTTTTTCACACACCACGAGCTCTGGTGCTCTCCTGGATCAAAGGACAATTAACATTAAACAACTTTCTTAAACTAAGCCAGCTTGACTCTGGCAGGTTGTCTGCAAAGGTCAAGCTATTCCTCTCTTAAATGTGAAGTGGGGAAGAATTGGCAGGTATTAACATATTAATAAAGGTGCTGTTCTCCATATAAAATCAGCCTGGTGGATAGCTTAATTCTCTTACCAGTTAAAGGTCGGCCACAGTGCAACTTGTCTGGGTAACGTGAAACAGAAAGAATATTAAACAAGCTCAAGGAATGGAATGTTTTGACATCCTGTAAAATGTTTTTCACTCCTTTATTTTCAAGTGCATCAAGTGTACTTGGTGATACAGTATGGTGTGCTATAGAATCTGTAAATAATTGCTTATTATGCATGATACTCCCACATAACATTTAAGCTAACCTACTGGCACATTCCCTGGTCTGTGTGTTTTTTCATGTCTTCTTCCATGGAAGCTGAAGCATGAAATAAATTTTACATGAGCTGAAGCTAATCCGCGGCGGGCTGATTAGGTGCTAAAAAGGTAGTAATTCACCAGATAATGAGTAGAGCTCGATAAAAATGTTCTGCAAATGATGACGCATAATCCCTCAATAAATGTCACATTTTTGTTGTCCTCCTCCACCTCCCTTGGTTTCAAGACGCCACCCTGTTTCACAAAAATATAAATTTGGTGAACAAATCCAGTTATATGGAAACAAATGTGTGGAAAAACACATTTATCCAAGAAGAAACAGCCTTCTGACATTAGCAGCAATCTCTCATCAATCTGCCACAAAATAAAAGAATGACTTAAGTGTTTTTCCATCTGTATTGTTGTGTAGTCGAAGGTTTCAACTCACACAAACAGCTTGGCATCTGTCATTTAGAGTAAGGTAACAGTGTGCAGTTTCATGCTATTTATAATAGCTGTCCTCTCAGTCCAAGAAATAATGAAGTGGAACAGGCAGGGTGTCCTTATATATGACTCTCTGAGCAAAAGAGAAATTTCTAGCATTTTAAAACAAAGGTACAGAGAAAAGAGAAGCTCAGCGGGGAGAAAGAAGGAAGCGGCTCTCGTTTGGCTAAGAAAAGGTCCAGGTTACACTCTGTTATCTCTCCAAAAAACACTCCCATCCAAGCAACAGTGGTGGTGCCTATTGTCTGCTGAAGGTGAAATTATGACAGTAGCTATTATGTGCCAGTACTGAGATGGATACTTTTGTATTATGGAAAGGAAGGCAGCAGCAGCCTGTAGCTTTGCAGTGCTGTCAGCGCACTCCGTCGGCATGCATTTGCAGGGCAGATGTGACATTTAGCTGGCCATTGCCCTGCTGGTCCTTTGGAAGAGGAGATAACATGGCTCACTCTCCTAGTTGGATGGGTGCACTGTGTGCCCAATGTCACACATGACCTTTTAAAATTTATGTCACAATATTTGTCACATTCATTTATCATCACAAGCTCACCTTGATGAGTTTCCCTGTTTTCCTGTGGCCACAATCTCTTTGCTGAAGCTAGGAATCAATATTGAAATGTGAGCTTCATCTTCTCAGTGTGTGTGTGTGTGTGTGTGTGTGTGTGTGTGTGTGTGTGTGTGCGTGTGTGTTTTTCTGTGTGCTTCACTATCGTGATGGGAGTGGAATTTTAATCAGTGGTATTATAATTGTGTGGTACATAATTAAACAATGAAACCCATAACAAAAGGCAGATAACAGGGTCTTCCAATTCACTGAGAATGAGAGAGAAAATAAAAACATCTCTCATTATCCTTGAATGTGGTACATCTGAACAAGAACCCCATGTAGCTGTTTGTTTGAAGCAAGTCAGGGCTACTTGAGAACTGAATGTAATACATGACTGTCGTTCTGTTGTTATGTCAGTTATTAGACAGGTCATTTAATGAAAAAATTAGTGGCATGATTTTTTTTAAATGAGACTTTATGACAATGCGATGTGGCTGTTTAAACTGGCGGTATTCATGCTGTTGTACCAGTGTGAAGGTAATACTGCTGTTGAATTTTACATTTAGGGGTGTAACGGTATGTAAATTTGCCTTTTTTTACTCTATTTTTCTGATTAAAAAATAAGATTAAATTAGCTTTAAACAATATAATTAGGTCTAAATTAAATGCGATCATTCCTTTGATTGTTACAGTTACAATGATCACATATCATCTGCCAACTTAAAGTAACAACCTAAGATTTTCATTTAAATAAATGTCTGTTAAGTCACTATCGTCGAATGAGATAACACAATGGAGATACAGTGGTGTGAAAAAGTGTTTGCCCCCTTCCTCATTTCCTGTTCCTTTGCATGTTTGTCACACTTAAGTGTTTCGGAACATCAAACCAATTTAAACAATAGTCAAGGACAACACAAGTAAACACAAAATGCAATTTGTAAATTAAGGTGTTTATTATTAAAGGTGAAAAAAAATCCAAACCATCATGGCCCTGTGTGAAAAAGTGATTGCCCCCTAAACCTAATAACTGGTTGGGCCACCCTTAGCAGCAACAACTGCAACCAAGCATTTGCGATAATGTGCAATGAGGCTTTTACAGCGTCCTGGAGGAATTTTGGCCCACTCATCTTTGCAGAATTGTCCTAATTCAGTTACATTAGAGGGTTTTCGAGCATGAACGGCCTTTTTAAGGTCATACCACAACATCTCAATAGGATTCAGGTCAGGACTTTGGCTAGGCCACTCCAAAGTCTTCATTTTGTTTTTCTTCAGCCATTCGGTGGTGGACTTGCTGGTGTGTTTAGGATCATTGTCCTGCTGCAGAACCCAAGTTCGTTTCAGCTTGAGTACACAAACAGATGGTCGGACATTCTCCTTCAGAATCTCATAATTCATAGTTCCTTTTATCACGGCAAGTCTTCCAGATCCTGAAGCAGCAAAACAGCCCCAGACCATCACACTACCACCACCATATTTTACTGTTGGTATAATGTTCTTTTTATAAAATGCAGTGTTCCTTCTACGCCAGATATACTTGGACACACACCTTCCAAAGAGTTCCACTTTTGTCTCATCGGTCCACAGAATGTTGTCCCAAAAGTCTTGGGGATCATCAAGATGTGTTGTGGAGAAATTGAGACGAGCTTTGATGTTCTTTTTGCTCAGCAGTGGTTTTCTCCTTGAACTCTGCCATGCAGGCCATTTTTGCCCAGTCTTTTCCTGATGGTGGAGGCATGAACGCTGACCTTAACTGAGGCAAGTGAGGCCTGCAGTTCTTTGGACGTTGTTGTGGGGTCTTTTGTGACCTCTTGGATGAGTCGTCGCTGCGCTCTTGGGGTAATTTTGGGCGGCCGGCCACTCTTGGGAAGGTTCACCACTGTTCCATGTCTTCGCCATTTGTGGATAATGGCTCTCACTGTGGTTCGCTGGATTCCCAAAGCTTTGGAAATGGCTTTATAACCCTTTCCAGACTGATAGATCTCAATTACTTTCTTTCTCAATTGTTCCTGAATTTCTTTGGGTCTCGGCATGATGTGTAGCTTTAAGGATCTTCTGGTGGACCTTACTGTGTCAAGCAGCTCCTATTTAAGTGATGCCTTGATTGTGAACAGGTGTGGCAATAATCAGGCCTGGGTGTGGCTAGAGAAATTGAACTCAGGTGTGGACAACCACAGTTATAGTATGTTTTAACAAGGGGGGCAATCACTTTTTCACACAGGGCCATGATGGTTTGGATTTTTTTTTCACCTTTAATAATAAACACCTTCATTTACAAATTGCATTTTGTGTTTACTTGTGTTGTCCTTGACTATTGTTTAAATTGGTTTGATGTTCCGAAACACTTAAGTGTGACAAACATGCAAAGGAACAGGAAATGAGGAAGGGAGCAAACACTTTTTCACACCACTGTAGAGCCTACGGCCCACTGATGAAAGCCATGCATTTGCCACTTACAAAATGTTGTATTTTACAAAATTACATCTCTGGCGACATTCTTGGGAAAAATCACAAGCAGCGCACAGTTTGTGACGCAGTGAGTCAGCAGTTTTCCATGGCAAACCTGTTCACCAGGCCTCTGTATAGCCCCTCACCTGAGACCACTTTGTCAAGGGAGACCCTACCAGGAGCACAAAGCTCCAGACAACACACCCCTCAGGTTCATAGGGACACAAACCTCTCCACCACGATAAGGTGATTTAAGGTGATAAGGTTCCTGGAGAGTACCACTAGAGATTTTGAAACAACCAGGAAGATATTTTGGCCCACTTCATTTGTTTTTGCTGGAGAGCATGCGTGTGGTGAATGATGCCCTGTGCCCCTCCTCAGATGTCAGTTGGAGCCTATTCAGATCAGAGCGCCAGAAGATGAGTAGCTGATTCTCCGTATGAAATGTGCTCCCTTGGCAGGCAGTGAAAGACAGAGAGGAGGTGGAGGGGTGGTGCTGGTGGTGCTGTGGAGAACAAAGTTGCTGAGGCAGAAAAGGAGCCCTACAAGCTATGGGGGAGCTTTGAATCAGATTCAAGCAGTGCTATCAGAGAAGTCAAGCAGCTCAATATTACATGAAGTGCATATTAAAGGGGGATTATAGACAGGGAAGTGGGCTCACATGTTAATCCTCTTCAACAGGTGCAGGTGTGTTGATTACGGGAATGCTATGAGTGCTATGAATGCTATGAGTGCAAAATCAATGATTTTGTCACTGCTGGTGTAGATAGTAATGATACATCTTTATGTTCTATTTATTTAGATATTAAGTTTTTTATGCGACTGATGTGTTTTCACATTATTTGCTACAAAACACAATCTCTAAAAACAGCGTTTGAAAATAAAATGGACTATTCTTATAGAATAGGTAAAGGACTTGTCTGCATGTGTTTTTCAAAATAAAGATGCTGAAAAAAATCATCAAAGAACTTTTCAGCTTTTACTATGCTGCAGCAGCTTTTCAAATGCAGGAGTACATGCTGAGTCAGTGTGAATGAATTTCACGACACTTTCACGTCTCTTTTAGTCGTCTCCTCTGTTTGGTTTATAAATTATTCTCATAAAGGTATATATTGTTTCCATAATGACTATGTAGGACCATCATGAGGTGATTACCACAGGAGAAACAGGGAAACCTTTCCAACAAAAGGTAGATCGAGCACAACAAGGGCAAACCTCTCCACTCGCTGGTTGTCATGGTAACTCATTAGACACTGGGAGGGTTAGAGTAGAAGGATGCACATTTTTCAGTCTTATTGGCCTTTTTGCTCAATTATACGATTCTTTTGATTTTTATCTGGCCATGCATATATTTGTACATGATATACATTCACACATTATAAGTGTTGTGTGCTTACATTGTGTATAGAAATAAGTGCGCTTCCTTGACTCCTTAAAATTATAGATTTCAACAGAGCCTGCCAGCCGGTGTCTGCCTTTAGGGCCAGGCATGTACAGTTGTGTTCAAAATAACAGCAGTCCAACATCATTAACCTCATAAATCATATTTTTTGGTAGAAGTAATATTTCTACATGGCAAATAATTTACTAGTAAGTGTTAGAAAACCAACAGACCCAACAGTCATGACATGCATGCTGCTCATTCTGTGTAATTGAAAGGGGCATGTTCAAAATAATAGCAGTGCTGTATTCAATTAGTGAGGTGATTGATTCTGTGAAGAAACTGGTGGAAGCAAATGTTGTGCATGCTGGTTATAGTGCATTTTACACTGAAATACTCAGCAAGATAGGTCGTTCCAGACATTGCTCCGAGGAACAGCGGACTTTGATTAAAAAGTTGATTGGAGAGGGGAAACAAAGAAGTGCAGAAAATGATAGGCTGCTCAGCCAAAATGATTTAAAATGGCATCCAATGCCTGAACGACGTTCAGCTACCATTCGAATGGATCAAAGAATAGCCAAAATGGTAAAGGCTCCAGGAAAATCAAAGAAGACTTAAATGTACTTGTGAGTACTGCTACGATCAGAAGAAGGCTATGTGAAGCAAAGCTATCAGCTAGAAGCCCCCGCAATATTCTCCGCAGAATTTGGTCGACTTCATGCAACACAGATGTGAAACAGATAATGGTTATGCAACTTAATATTAGTGCAGTGATTCAAAGTAAAGCAAACCCTTGAGAGATTTTTCAGTTTATACAGTAAATGAGTTTGTAAAGAAAAATGTAAATACTGTTAATATTCCTTTTTCTTCACTTTCTGTAAAGGTAGAACACAAACTTGGTCAATTTTGGATTTTTAATTGAATGTACAGTGTTCCCAATGCATTGGTATTATGGAAAAAAAACTATTCTAAGAATTTTGAGCATTTTTCACTTTTTTTAAACACACTATTATTCTGAACACAACTGTATACAAGGCTTGTATGTCTCAGACAAGCTGTTTCTACATTACCAGTCCTGCCATTTTGGCAGGGGCACTTGCAGAGCACAGCAGGACAAATATTGCACAAGCTATCAGATGGTGGCCTAACTGATGCATTCATGCCATCGGGCAGGCACTGGCACAGAAAGGGTGTTAAATACATTAAATGCACACAAAGCTGCATGAATAAATGGAAATATATCACCCTCATAAACCAAAATGCACATTAACAAATCCGCTCTTTAAAATGCATCAGTAATATACCTGACTTGACTTTATTTCCTGTAATTCGATAAAATTAGCCAATATGAAGCAGTGTAGAGCTTGTACTGAATGGGGTGCTGGTGATGTGAGTCAGGTAAACACACACCTCCACCAGCACGGACACAACAGCTTTCCCCAATCAAACTCTCTCAACCTGCTACTGTTAGACAGCTGGCTAATGGCAATATGGTTGCCATGGAAACATGCTCAAATTCTGAGCAGTTTTATCATAAGAGCTCTCAGATATATAAAGGAAACAATGGAAAAAAAAAATCTGATACTTTTATTAAGAGCAGTTTTCTTCTTGCAATATTAAGAACTGCCACTTGTGTTTGAAGATGCAGAACTGTGGGCAGATATTTACTGCCAGGAATGTCTAGCAACTGTAAACTATAACTGTTCTACATTGTATGTTTTAACCATTGACTAATTGCTTCACTGTTTGTTTGCCCAGTAGACTGAAGTCTGCGCCCAAAAACAGCCACAAGGCACACTGCCCGGTTATTAGGAATAAAAATATACAAAATGTTTTTTACAACCAAGAAAATGAGAGCTCACACAGATGGTTTATATTTCCCCATGCCTTTGAACTCCCACTAAACCCTCCCTTATTTTTCCCTCTCCTTCCTCTTTCTGAATGGCAGCCATTTGCAAACAAATGATTTTCAGTTTGATCCATAGTTCAAACACTCAAACCCCTTTTTTACCAAATGAAGTGTTGTTAAAATATTAGAATAAAAACAGGCACATTGTTGCAGTATGTTTTATGCATAGTGTCAATTCAGGAAGTGATGTTTAGCCAGTGCTATTACTTTTGACCATTTCCACATCAGAACAGTAAATTGCATTTTTTTTTCTAAGCTACATACTTTAGATTTTTGTGTTGATTATAAAGACGTTGTGACAGCTACAAGTTATAAGGTAGAAACCGAGCCTGTTATGGTGGGGGGCGAGGTGAGGACCCAAATGCAACAAGCAGCAGGGAGCTTCAGGAAGACTTTGACAACAAAAAACGGAGAGCAAAAGGCAAAAAAATCCAAAAAGTCCAAAAAGTCCAAAACCCAAAAACAGGCACAAGGGAAGGTGATAATAAAACGGGGAAAACTTCACAGGGAAAAACTCACAAGGGAGAACTAGGAATAATCCACAGGGGAAGGCAGGAACACAGGCAAAAAAAAAAAAAAACACAGACTGGGGAAACTCACATGGAGGACGAACTCAACGACAGACAGCAACAGGACAAAATGATCAAGCACTAGACAAAGGGAACATAGAGGTTAAATACACAAGGTAACGAGGTAATGGGGAACAGGTGAGACGTCAGGTGAACCACATTAGGGCGGGGCAGGACAATCAGACAAACAGGAAAGCAAAGCTAGACAAGACAAGACAAGACAGGACACCAGACTACCAACATAAAACAGGAAACAGACACTCACCAGGGAACACGAGACAAAACCAGTCATACAAAATCAGGGAGAAACTAGGACAAAAACACAAGGAGGCCAAAAAAAGGAAAAATAATCCCAACAAAAACCCCAAACCATAACAGAGCCAAGTGACAGTACAATTTATTAGACATCTTTTCTTGTAGAAATTACAAATGTAGAAGATCATTTGAGAACTATGTAGTGAATGTGGGAGTAATGGGATCATTCTGAGTAGCAGTATGTCCACGGCAAACGTGAATACTGCTTCACTGACTGTGAAAATTGAGAAAGGCTGCCTGCTGTAACATGTTGATTAGTTGCTAATCTCTCTTGGAGTAGAGCCATTAGTGATTAAAACTCATGGCAGGAAGATTTACAAAATGTTATGTTGAAAAGTCCTGCAGTATATAGCTGCCAGTTTGTTAGGTACACCTAGCCAAAACTAATTTAGTCCTGCAATAAATCCTACCTTGATGAACGTTTAAATATATAGTTTGTTTTTTAACTGCTTTAGTGATGAAGTGATTTAACTGTATGGTCATTTTGGAGGATGTAGTGAACTGTAATGCATTATACAGATAGGTGTTTCTGTTAATCAGCCTACCCTCATTGATATAAGGATATAGGATGCACACATGTCTCACATTAACTACATTATAATCGGAACCGTAAAGTCTAAAGAGAAAATTAACAACATTCCTTCAAAAAATATCACAGGTGTAATGCAGAAAACAACCAGTTTATGGGACACACTTCCTGACGTGTTTCAATGAATAGGAGTCGAGAGCTGCAATAGAGCTGTTGGTCGGACAAAAAACATTTAAACATATGACCTCATGCTCTAGGTCTAAGATATGTAGATATCATTTTTCTGACGTCTTATAGACCAAACAGTTAAACCAGAAAATAATTGCCTAACTACAGAAATGGTCATAAAGGACCAGCCCTAAAGGAGTCAGTCCTTCCAGCTTTAGAGAGACTGAGAGGCTTTTAAACAGCAGTTGTATTTATCTTAAATTACAACATACCCGTACTTAAACCAATCATCGCTAACTGAATCAACTGTAATCTTAATTCTACCTATAGAAGATGATTTCTATATTAACTGTTCTAAACCTGTTAATTTACCCTAACAGCATCTTGATAATATTGCTTAATCTAGTTTTCATTTTTAGTACTTCTGTTCCAGAAAGAATCCATAACAATATTTTTAATAACATCTAGTAAAGGAGTAATGCTGAGAAGAAGACAAAGCAAATGATGTCCATTGGTTCACACATGCTTTCAGATCAAATCATGTGTAAGCTCCTCTGACTTTGCCCTAATGTGTATGACAGCTGCCTGAGATCTTTCATAATAAACAGAGCAGCGCAGGTGTCTGCCTCCTCACTGATTCATCCTGGTAATAATCTTACTGACTTGCTGCTATTTCCAGACTAATTGATGTCTGCAAAGCAAACCCTGTCCAGGTCCTAGAATAGAGCTGAATTCCACCTACTCATCTCGCAAGAAATCCAAAGTGGCATTTGTCCAGTGTCAGTACAGGTACAACGTACAACTACAGTATAGCACACTTGCATGAGTCAATAAAGGTGTTTATTCATGTCACACACACGCACTATGCAACAATATGAAAATACCAACAGATGTTTTAAGCAATTTTGTGCAATTGTCCAGAATCTGTAATTGCAAAGAAACATACCAATTTATTTATACAGAAGCACGACAGAGACAAAACTTTCCATCATGCTGTGAAAATGCTTTTGGGACTAAAGTGCAACTCAACAGTCAATCCTAGAGGACATCTGTCTACAGGAGGGCTTTTTCTGGTGAAAGCAGATGAAAGAGTGTTACAGGGGCAAAAGTGAGCTGGATAACAAGTGGCTCCCCTGACCCTGCCTTCTGGCACTTTGGGCGGTGTTCCCATTAAACCCTCAACTGCTAGCCTCTCTAACCGCAACCCCCTTGTCAGCCTCTGATCCCTCTCACTTTTTTCCCCATCTGCACCATGAGTAACAATGGTCAAAATGGAGCACTCAAATTACTGTCTTGTGGAGCTTAAAATAGCCAACAACTGTGTGCATGAGGGAGTGCGGATGGTCCTGTTTTTTGCGTCAGCCTTGCCATGGCAACCAGGCTTTTCTGGTGAGCGTCTCCCCTTCTTCTTCAAACATTTCCTTTCATTAACATCAAAGAAAACTGTCCACACCAATACTGCTAATTGCATTCTGTTTGCGGTGTGTTACGTAATAATCTAGCATCCTGACATGCAGATTTGCAGAAGCAAACATGCATAAACACAGTACACAAGGGACGACAGAGACTGACACAAGAATTACATGCAGGTTTCATTTTTCCCCTCTCTTTTTCCTCTGGACGTACAATGTGCATAGTGCCTCTATTTACAAACCACTGTGAGTGTCAGTTATTACAGATGAGAGCTAATTGAAGTTGTGTGAAATTGAAATTCAGTATTAAAGGCGACTGTTGCAATGACCAAGCAGAGAGAGGTGAACATAACACTTTTAATTATCACAATGATGTAAAGCATTACTTGCAAACAGTAATATGCAGATAGAGTGGGATTTTCTAAGTTGGATGTCTATAGATGCATTTCTTCTTCATCAGTGTGAATTACTGCACGTTTCAGAAGACAGAAACGACAAGTCTTTCAGAATTTGATGGATGTGTGTGTGCCATCAGTGGCGTACTTAGACTTGGTTTGTTGCATAGTAGATCAAGACCAGCATGAGGCTCACTTAGGCCCAATTATCATCCTTAATCTGACAGTTCTGCATATTAAACCTGCAATAACTGGTTTGTTTGGCCAGCCGAGGGCTGTGAAAACAAGTTGTAAAGATATAGATCTAATGAATTTAGATATAGTGAACTTGTTAGCAAACAGCTGCTATTTACACAGGTAGCAGATAAGGAGGTACATTAGCATTCATTTGGAGTCCTGTTTCTGGCCTGCCGGTGAATGTAAGTCCAATATTCCCCTAACTCCTGAGGGTAAATATCTGCCCCCCCAAACTGCTAAATACTTCACAATGTTGACAAGCTTTTTGCTAACGTTGTCTGTTTGAAGCTGAACAGGTAGCGTACAATGCTATGAGAGCCAAAAACAGTAAAGTTGCAGGCTTGAAAACCAATTAGCTACCAAAACAATTAGCTGAGATGCACTATAAAGCTCCGGTAAGCTGAGTGGAGCTGCAGATTCGGGTGATAATTCTAAATAGGTTAATCACCACGAGTGACCCCTTTCACATTACACATAGCTATTTAATCCATTGTTTTGTGAAAATATAGATTATAGCCATATAACTTTTAGGTTATGTTTAATTTTCATTGTAGGATGGGATTTAAAGCCTTTTGAAATATCCCCAACTAGTTGTCACCATGGAAAGAGTCCAGATCAGAGGGGGAACCTGCTACCCTGCTATCTGTCCTCTTCTGGCTACTTCACCAGGGAATTTAAATCTTTTTTTTAATCTGGCTGCTTGCCTGGGTCGAATTTGACAGAGGAGACGCAACCAGTAGCTACTGACCACAATAACAAAACTTCTAAGGTCATGGAGACATGTAGCCCCCTCTGTTATGAGTTTCCTGATTCCCAAAGTGAAATTGGTTTCTTATAGTCTAAAGCTCATAAAATAAATGAAAACAAATGGAGTACAAAATATACTACAAAGATGTAATAACATACTTGAAATTCTTAGTTTAGTCACTGTAATAATAATAAAAAACACAAGCCTTACAAACATTAAGATTTCTATCTTACATTTAAAGACAGTGGTACAATCTTATCCATAATCTACCTGAAATCACACTTCTTGCTTCATGTGACGTCAACTGTTAGGTTAAGTAAATTCAATTCATGGAATTTACTTCTGTCGATGTCGCTCTGTCCATTCGTCATTAATCCGTCATTAATTAAGGGAGGGCGTAGAGAAAATTACACTGGTGTAGGCTTGCACACTATATGGCAGCAGGCCATAATGGAGAGCACCTAAGACTGAACCATTTACTGTGACAAAAGAAGGGTGATTTTCAGTATGTAAAATGCTTTTAGATCAAATAACTTTCTATTTGTAAATTTCCACCTGGCTGCATGTATTCTGTAAAGGTAAAGGCAGCTGCCTGTCTTTACCCGTTTGCTGTCAGCACTCATCTGCCATCGGCCCTTCAGTGAGAAATCAGATTACACTTGGTTACTTTCACCATTCAGGTGTATCTGTGCATGCTTGTCTAGATGTGTGTGTACTAATACATTTGAGAATTGGGACTGTTGCTAAATCCTTCTCCTAAACAGTATGTTGTCTTGTCTTTGAGATTTGATCTTAAAATTAAAATGTTTTATGGTTTTAAATGGCTAAAGGAAAAAACGATATAGTTAAAAATGTTCACCCCAATTTTCCAGAGACCAATATCATGCCTTCAGATTGTTTATTGGGAGCCCCATAAACTGACAGACAAAACAATAAGAATGTCAGTTCATCCAAACATCTATATTTCAAAAAGCCACCTCTTTAACTGCTTCTTAGCTCAAAAGCTTATTGTTGTACAGTATGACAAAAATTAAATTCAATTAAATTCAATTAAAAAGTTAATTTGAGACACTGGATAATTGCATTTACCTTTATGTTGATAAAATATATATCTGGCACATTACAATAACAGCTGTAGCCTTCTAAATCTGGCGCACCATTTTTTCAGGAAAATGCAACATGGCGAAATTGATGTGAGTAGAGAGAATAACAATCGCTGTTTTAGTTGTTGGAACTACAAGTTAATTTGTGGTTGTGTGTAGTGGTGTTACAGAGTAATGCTTCTTTGTTTTACCTCATAAACAATCTTTGGCAGAGTACAGTCAGCGGATTGCAGAAAGCACACAAATCAGATTTATTTTGGCCTGCCATTAAGTTACTCACAGTATTAACAAGCAGTTAATTAGCAACAGCATTTTTCATTGTAATTGGCGAAGACGGCCAAAAATGTAAAGTTGCTAGCCGAATGGTCTGTTCTTTGCTAATAAGAAAGGATGTGACAAGAGATTTGTTGGTGTGGGAATTCAGTGCAGCTGCAATGTAGAGCCTGGCTGTCATAAAGGAGAGCAGCGCTGCAACACTAGCAGGCTGACGTGACAAAACACAGAGCAATACAGTAAAGCAAAGATTGTTATATGATCTGCTTTATTTAAGCGGATATCGATCCATTAAAATTTGCCCTGTGTAATGTCTGTCTTGTGTCACGTTGAGTTCATGTGTTGTGATTCATGACAAATCAAATTGAAATCACCTTGTCTGCCTTTTCCAATGTCTCAGAGAGGGCAAGAGACTCTGTCTCTCCCCGTGTCTCTCTCCTTCCTCCCACCAATCACACACACACACACACACACACACACACACACACACACACACACACACACACACACAGAATCTAACAGTGAGAACAGATGAAAGACAAGACACAGTATGCCTGTTCGCATGTGTGTGTGTACGATCAAAGCTAATCTCGGCTTTCCTCAAGGCAACCCCAAAAACTTGGCTCAGCAGAGCTCTGAGTGTGAAAACCTTGCTATAATTAGATTTGCATCTTCATATCCCAGCACTCCCAATCCAAAATGGGAAAAGAAATCACTCAAGCTGAACAGATATGGCTTTTGATAATCAGATGGATGTGAGGACGTTTACAGAAAAGTCAAACAGACACTACATGCCGGATTTTGACAAACTATGACATAAAAACATAATTCTGGCCTCATTTGAGGACACTTGGTGGAGGCCCTGCGGTTGTGAAATTTCATAATTTCACTGCGTCATTTCACAGCTTTCACAAAGCACTTATCGCGCACAGCCCAAAACTGAGGAAAAAACACGATTATTTACTGTGTCCAGAGGGCTTATTTCATGTCCGAGTTTGTGACATTTCTCACTAAATAATGTTATTTATCCTGTATCCTATAGCAGTCTGTTATCCTTGTTGGTGGTCTCAGCGATACTGGATTCTTTGCCTTAATGTGACTAGCATACAAGTTGCCTGGGAACAAGTCAAATCTGAGAGCTTATGTTTTTGTGCTCTGGCAGATGCCCCTGGTCCCCCTCCACTTTGGACAGATTTCCAGAGGCTGGAGACTTGCCAGGCCAATCACAACTCTGTGTTGAAGCACTTCCTGTGATACATTTTTGTATGTTGTATCAAATTTATTCATTCAAGTTTGAATATTTTCTTATTGAACTGTTGGAATTCTTTTCATCCACCACATGATTAGACAAATGTTCTTAAATTGTAAAACACAGAATTTAGAAAAAATATAAAATTATAAAAAGGCCCTACGTCCTTCTGACAGGATTTGGCTAATGTTTAATATACCAACTCAAAATACCAGCTTATCTCTGCACAATGTTGTGTGTTTACATTTTTCAAGTCCCACCTTATTGTGCTGTGATTGGCCATCTCCACTGGGTGGACCTGGTCGCATTTTGATACCTGTTGATAATGCCCCCTGGAAATCAAAAATGTATTGAGAGGTTACAGACTAATTCACATCTGCGATTTGGTCTGGCAATGTCAAGCTAGCATTCAAGAGGAAGTCACCACAAGATTTCAGGATTGCACTGAAAGCCAATAGAAATAAAAGCCAATAGAAATAAGATCTCTTCTAAGTGCAAATTTCAATGTCAATTTTATTTAAATAGCACCTTTCATTACATTTAAACCCAAAGTGCTTCACATAAAACATTAAAACAAAGCATGAATGGCTTTATTAATACACAGCAAGACAATCAACAAAAACATGCAGGACAGTGCAACTGCACACACACACACACACACACACACACACACACACACACACACACACACACACACACACACACACACTAAACAAATGCCTGACAGAATAAAAGGTTTTGTGTTTGCTTTTAAATGTAGACCCAGGCAATTTGTTCTAGAGAGCAGGACCAAAGTAACTTAAGGCCCCCCTTACCGGACCTGGATTGGATTCTGGGTACAGCTAGAAAGCCTCTGCCTGATGACCTGAGAGGTCTGATTGGGTTGTGCATAGCATTTTGTTTTAGCAGTAATTCCTTTTTGATATGTTGCGTTATCGTCATGCTGTTTTAACACAGTTGAATTGCTTTTTCTTGTACTTTGTGTTCTTTCCTGTGAACTTCTATAATTATATTGTTGGTTTCACAAATGATCCTCGGGTGATTCATCCTTAGATGATGTGACAGCTCTGTCTTGTGTAGCCACTGACTGGAATAACAAAAGACACCATGTAATCGTAATTACGTTTTTCCTTCTATCTTATGGTACTTAATGCATCTCTGTGATAGCATATTGATTCTTCCCAACATGAAATTCCCCCCTTTTTTGTTTCTCTTCTTTGGGAGTCAGAAACTCTGGACTGCTAAGGGTTTAGTGTTTTCCTTGAGGACACTTCACTAGAGCAAATGCTTTCTTTCGTAAAATTGTACTCCATTTCACAGACAGTACTTATTTACTGCACTGTAGAGATATAGCCAGAGTAAATCATCTTCAAGTCTATTAAAACACATTTATAACCTATAACACAAAAAATACAAGAAAAATGGCAAAGAAATACTTAGGATTTCATTTTCTGCTATTATATATGCACTACATTTAGGAGGCTGATATTTTACTTTTTACTCCATTGCAATTATTTTACAATAGTGACCCATTCATTTGCAGATTACGTTTTTAAAAACATTATCACAAAATATTACACATTAGAATAAACTTTAACTTCAACCTGCTACAATATTAAGATACTGCTTACATCTTAATGAATGAATACTAACAAAGCAATAATATATAATGTGTAGTATAACATTTAGAAAAGGAAAATTCTGCAAAATAAGTACTTTTGCTTTTCTTGCATAAAGTACATTGTACATGTATACTTTTACTTGAGTACTGTACATTTTTTAATGCAGAACATTTACTTACAACAGACAACATTTTATACTGTTATATCTGTACTTTTACTCAAGAGTCAAGAATCTGAATACTTCTTTCACCACTGTACTACGGCCACTTAACCACAGGCAAAACCCCTTGGTAGTGTGCCAGTTTCACCAGTGAAACTTAACCACTAATGTAGCATGAAGTAGAAATACTGTTGCCATGGTTACCTGCAGTTTAATATACCTAGTGCATTAAATAAGGATGGACAGTGGTTACATTTTTTACTGGACTACCTGATTATCCATGCACTATACACCTCCAGTCGAGTCCCTGCAGCTTAACGTTCTTCCGTTACACCGGAGGATTATCCGTCACTGTTGTGGCATAACATTTTTCGGCGTCACGGTGTTTTCCTGCTAAAGCTTTGATACAGGGCACAAACCTGCAAACTCTGCTGTACCATTCTTATTATACACCCATGTGCTGTACATTCACTTGATATCTTTGCCACGCACACTATTTACTGGCTCTGCTCCTTCCGTTCAATCAATGAAGCAGTAGGCTAGGGTTAATAGGACAACTAAAATATGCAAAATAATAATCACATACCATTATGGTAATTAATTTACACAGTGAGTGGCTGGTCATCCAGCCTTATAAATTCCATGACTTTTCTCGTGCCTTCTGACGCGGTCGCACGGTCATATACTCTCTGCTGTGAGCTTAATGTAATAAACCCATGCATGAGAGTGTTAAACCATATAGTAGTTTATTGGCCACTAGAAGAGATTAATGCAGATTCTGCGTTTTTAGTAAATATCAGCCGCTAATGATTGGCGGTCGATCAATCGAGGCATCCCTAGTGATACTTCCAATTAAGGCAGAGCAAGTCGTAGCTGTTCAGAGACTGGTCCTAGAAATGCCGACAACTTTTTAATGCTATCCACCTTTTGCCTTTTACAGAGCAGGATCATATTTAAACAGCCAGAATCATTTATATAATTGGAGCTTGGGAAAAAGATATGGGTTTCAGATTTATTGGATCAAATTTATTAGCTAGTAGCTTCAGGCTTCAGTGCATGAGCAGCCTCAATAGAGGCAGAAGGATTTTGCAATGGCGTTACACACACTGAGGTCAGAGGTCAGCTCATCAGTCATGAGGATGCGCTCCAAAGAGCCCCACTCACATCGCCGGTTCACTTGGTTTTAAGCAGCTATGCGCGCACACACGCACACACACAAATGCGGTCTGAATAGCTGTCTAACGACCTTGTGCAATCACATCAAATGGCTCTTATGTTGATTGAAGATTAAAGTGCTGAACATTATTCCATTTCTAATCAACTACAGTTTAATCAACTTTAGTTTTGTAAATTTGTAAAAATATCAAATATGTGTCACAAAATCACAAATAGTAGGGTATGCTGAGTTTTATATCATTTTAAAATCAATACACCCACTCTGAGTGTTCAGACAGAGGGGTAAGGCTTCACAGTGTAAAGTGGTTGGCGGCAATGTTGTGTTTTATGAATTACCGTTATCTATACTGTTTAGGAAAGACTGCAGTGTGGATGCAGTGTTGTAGTTACAGAGGAAGTTTGAGCGATTTGGTCCCCACAGCAACTGTGCATCATGTGGCTGTTTCCCTGAGCTATTACTTACTGACTCATTTTAAGCTCCTCTGGATAAGCATGTCACTAAAAGCCTCAAATGTAAACATTATAAAAATAGTCCTTTGCCGTGTTGACGGTCTGTGTTCCCTTTTTCTAGAAGGTCTCGTGGAGGACTTCCGTAAAAGCTTCAATGAAACTTAATGTTTGTGTCCTTGAACTGAATACCATAGCAACACCTCATCTGCTCCCAGAAACAGGAGTGCAGATAACGGTCTATACTTTATTTAATTTTTCAGGAAAACATACCTGAGGTTTTCATGGATTTCACATTAGTTATCTTTTTTTTTTTTTTTATATATAGCTTTCAGATTTATTTCAGTAAGTTGCAACTTTAGTGTTAGGTGCCGTCTAAGCATTTTTTGTAGTGGTAGTAATTTTAGCTATGATTGTCATTAAATTTGGTGCAGAAATTATGTCTCCCTCAGGAATAATTACAATAACTTTGGAGGTCCATTTACCTTATCTCGTAAAGCCATCAACCTTTCACTACTTTTACTTCCAATTGTTCAAATTCAGCAAATATTTCCTCACGGTCAGATATTTGTTTGTTTTATGTGTGTTGGAAAGAAATCTGGTGTTCATACACAGCAGCACAGCAACACTATTCTGTTTGTGCTTGTGGACAGGACAAGGGAAAGGCCATGGATGTATGAAGAGAAAAGCAGGTCATGTTTATCATGCATATAAATGTTTCACGTTTGATGAATAATTTTACTCACCACTGCTTTTAAAACACTGGCTTGGTTTTTGCTGCAACTGCAACACAACTCTCTTTACCCCCTCCCAAAGAGCTATTGTGAATTAATGAAAAGAGGAACTACTCTGCTCAAACAAACTTGAGGACTTTATAATTTGACTATTTTGGAACAGGAAGTTGGGAAATATACATAAGAGTTGATTACGAAACATCTGAAAAGCCCTGAGGTTTAGATAAACAAAAACTGGGATGAGACGTTGCAAGGTTGGAAAAGGCCTAATTGGATTTCTTGGAAGTAGATAGATGGTATAGGTCAGGTGGTCAATGTCTTAGACTCGTATACTCCTATAAAAGGCCCTTTATAGGTTTACTGTTATTCCGAATATGACAATATTCCGAATTTGATACAGGTCATGTAAACAGCATATTCCGGTTGGATATTCCGAAGAAGGCTTTTCGGAATTAAGAATATTCAGAATATGCGTCTCAATCTGGGTTTTCACCACAGGCTTATGGTCAGCTCTGTGTGTTGCCATGGTTTCTGTACACAAAGCAACAAGCCAACAGTTTGCAAAGCTGCAGATCCGCTAAGAAGCACAGCTACTTCTAAACATGATCAAAGACATGGATATCACCAAGTTCTTGGATATGTGCAAAACATGTCACTATGCCAACCTTTTCAAGAAGCTGGATGAAGGAATGAAAGAGGGACGTTGTGTTCGCACAGTCCAACAAGTCTGCCGCTGCTGGTAAAATTTGCAAAAATCCTGTTTTGCACGGCTACATGTAAACAGGAATATTAGTGGAATACTCATTTTCATAAACCATGTAAACGGCATAGTCGGAATTTCATCATTTTTGGAATTAGGGCAAAAAACTGAATATTATGTGCATGTAAACGTAGTCAGTGATGATGTTCAGAGACACGTGTATTTACAGTAATGTTCCTTACAACTTTATTCAGACATGACATTTGTAGTAAGAGTTGTGTGCTTGTGCAACATTTGGCAGCTGTAAGTTAAAAAGTTATTATAGCAAGGAAGAAGTGTCTTCTCTTCTCCGACAGGTTACATCACTCATGGATTTTAAGACTTATGGCAACACTTTCTATGAATAAATGACCATTGTGAGCACAAGGGACGCACGCTCCCCACCGCTTCTAACAGTGAAACTACTGACATGTTAACATCATTTTCATCATCAAGCATTGCTGTTTCTTTTCTGGATATTCATTTATTCATTCACGCAGGCATGAATGAACATTGAAAATACATCAAGAGACAGTTGGTGACATTTTTGTATGAGTTTTTTTTTTAACCTTTTATTCCAGTTGCATTGTGAGGGCAAAACAGTTTTTTATAGACTGACTTGATATGTGAAGAACAATATCCTTAAAGCCTTAAAATGGGTCTTTCACAGGGTTTGCTAATTTATTTAACAGATTTCATAAAAGACGATGATTAAGATAAAATATTGATCATAGTTATCTGAGATGGCGGTTGAAGATGCATTTAATATATTGTATGTTTTACCTTGTGCTGCTGCTGCCTTTTTGTTACTCTTGATTGTCATACAGTATATTGAAAGCAATACGCAATAATCAATAATCACAACAGTTGAATTTTGGCAGTGCATTGTTAGTGTCTGCCTCATTGTGGTCAAATCTAGAGGAGTTAATTTTATCAAATGTTAAATCTGTTTTTCGAGGTTTTAGCTGTTAGCTAGAGCAGTGAATCACCGTCTGAGACACAAAGAGCCAAACAACCAGGTGTGTTAGATTTGACTTGGGCAGACATAACAAAAACCTCTCACCACAAAGATTTACAGCTTAATGTTGTTGTTAAACATTTTTGCATTTACCCCAGAAAAAGTTGTATTTAGCTTATCTTCTTGGAAGGTCTCATCAATGCTCCTCTGGTTTTAATTTGTGGCACATTGCTGAAGCGATCAGTAAAGTTGGCATGATACAGTAACCTGAGCTATAAAAGGCTAATTAGAGGTGAGGCAGAAAGTTCTTGAAGTACTACTTGTTTTACAAAAGATGGCACCTAAAAAGTCTTTTGTTTTTTTTCCCTTTTCTTGAGCTAAAAAAAAAAACCTACAACATTTAACATAAAATCTAACCGGTTTGTCATTAACAAATTTGAAGGCAGCACACAGTTGCTTTTCTTAATTAATCTTTGTATTTATGATCATTATTCATTTTCATTAATGTTGCTTCTGTTCTTGAGAGATCAGCCTAAGATATCATCAGTCACTAATAACGTCACTGAACTTAAACACAACATTTTTATGTTGAATTTTGCTCATTCTTTTCATATATCACCCATCTCCCTTTAATATTGCATAAGTTTGCCATTGGCCAAGTTAGACCCTGTCACAGGAACCTTAAAGCCTTAGTGCTTTAACTGTTACATTTAATAATATAAGCTATAATATAATTAATAATAATTATAATTAAGCTATTAATTAGACTATCAGCTCCGCAGAAGCTTGAGTAAAGATAATTACCTCCTTTGAAGAGTACATGTTTTTTAATCCTCCGTGTCCTCCTTGACTACTAGCAGCTGTGTTGAGGAGGGGTGGGGGCGCGTGCGTGATCACGGAAGGCTGTATCATGTAGATGCGCCCAACGGTTTGTTGTCATTACTTAGAATTCCTCATGGGGGAGACAGAAACTACGCACTGTAGCTTTAAAGCCATTAATTTACATCCATGCTGCTCATCAGCTATTTTACAGTCACTGCCATTTTTACAACCTGTTGTCCTAAAGCACTGTTTTATTTTATTATCGGGGCTGTAAAGAAAAAAGATGCTTTGCTCTGGGAGAGAGTGGAGTTGATCTCAGCGCTGCTATTTCCTGCATGGCTTTCTCACTAATTACCCTGGACCAAATTGACAGTGAAGTCATCAATAGTCGCGAAAGACTCGATTGCTCGAGGTGAAAAACTGAAGTGAAACTGAAAAACAACCTTATCTCAGGGGAGGATTTTTGTAATAATGCATCATCTTTAATCACAAACACAAAAGTAATCCCAGTGCTTTATGACAGCAATAACAAGGTCTCCGGCCATGACAATGACCATGATGAGGTTGTTTTTTTTTTGCCAAAAGTGGGTTACCACATACAGGAGCATTGAAGATATTTACATAACTTCTTCTTGAAAGCCTTTCCCAAAACCTCATACAACATTTACAAGAACTTCCAGTTTAATTAGTCTGTTTCATTTTGACTGACAGTTGATCTGCCCACTGAGGCTTCAAGTATCCTGATAGGTGACGTGACTCTGAGGCTTTCTTGTATACACACAGGCAAGGATAAAAAGAGCAGACATATTATTGACAGCTGGTAAATATTTTATGGAGTGGTTCTGTGTCGCCTGACATTTCTCTTGGCCTCTTCATCTTTTGAGTACGTCATACAAAATGAATTGAAGAGCTTTGTTCTCGAATGATTTATTTACCATTTTAAAATGTGGACACTGACTGCTGGCATGCACAGTAGGGTTTAGTAGCCATCCTTAAATAGATATTAGTTGTATAAGTATTTGTCTATAAAAGTAATTGTTTTTGAGGACAAAGCCATTTGGGTTATGTAAGTTTGGTAGGATTTTGTCTTTTAAAATTGATTTGTCTCTTCTATAAATCCCCCCATTTCGCAGTTGGCCTCACAGCACAATTTCCAAATCTGTCACCTCTACAACTTTGCACATCACAGAAACAATTTCCTCATCACCAAACTTTTCACTAATATCAAATATTGAAGATCCCTAAATTAATACTGTCTTTAAATAAAATGAAAGCAAATAAAAAAATTATGCAATTTAATGGGTCTGTAAAAATGTTATAATTAGGGGATTTAGTTTAATATTCTTACTAATTTAATGACTCAACAAAATATAATTGTCATTCAAAAAGTAAATTTTTTGTCTATGATGCCAAGCCTGTAATTTAAATAAGTTTACTATTAGAATAAGTATAAAGCTTGTATGAACAATACCAGACAATTATAAAAAAAAATGCCTATTGCAATTTCCTGAGCCAAAAGTGACATTTTTAAATAGCTTGTTTTGTCCGACCACCAGTCCTTTATCCCAAAATATACAATTTACCAATTATAAAATAATTCTTGTTTTATGTTTTTTTTTTTTTTTTATAGGCTAATCAACTAATTGTTTCAGTTCTATCAAGTATCCTTCTTCCCCAATGAACATCTCATTTCTAAAGGGCACTCAATTTGGAAGAGAAAACGCATGCAGTACATGATGCAGATGGAAGAAGAACAGTAGTGTGTTTTTATCGTGTTGTGTTTTGACAGTAGAAATATTAGTAATTATGGGATGATGTTGAAATGCTGGTGTAACACCAGAGCTGACCTTAGGCTTGGCAATATGATGACAGCTGAAAAAGTTTGAAGTTTGGACAGAGTGACTCCTGAGAGAAAAAAAACAAAGCTATTTCAGCTTGATGCCGGGACCGATTTGTCACATCACATGCAGTTGGAGATGACATTGATTAGATATATATGACTGATTCAAAGAAAAGAAAACACAGTGGATGTATGTCCCAAAACCTGTTACTAAAAGACCTTCCATCTCTTCTGCAGTGCAAAATTGAAAAAGCTTAAAGTAGGAAAAGTTAGGTACTTTATTCTAAGTAAATAATCCCCCAAACAAACAATTTAGTCTAAAAATGCCGTTTAAAGTTATATTCTGCAACAATGAAAGCTAATTTCTCTGTGTGTAAGTATGCATATAATCTCACGTTGTAATTCCCTCCAGACTTTGATTTTGGTGAGAAATGCAGCTGCTCAGCTCAGAACAACAAGTATTCAAAGAGGGCCATAAAAACTATTGCCTGTTCGGCAGCATATTAGTGTGTTCACTGGGTTGGTTTGTTTTTGGAGGAGGAAAAAAATGAATGTCTTAATATTTGTCAGATGCCTGAGCAGTTTATGATTGAGTCTTGTAATTGCTGATGTTAAGTGACACCCCATTGCTTTCAAGATGGGGTTTAAAGCCTTGCAAAAAAAAAAAAAACACTTCTGCGAGGCAATTAGAACACACTTCCGTGAATGAGAGAAAGCATGCGGACAGCCACACGTTAGGTGATTGACAGCTGATGTTGCGTCTGCTTTTTCTTTCTGTATCAGAACAACCATGTCACGATCAATTTAAGGGGTTGAGTTGCGGTGTCCTCATCAGTCTTTCCGAGTGGAGGCCCACTTCTAAAGCTTATACTTGAAACACTACGCACAACTCTAACAAGTAAGAGATCATTTGGGGAATTAAATGGCAGAATTCACTGTTGTTCTTCCTGTTCTAACCTATTAAATTTAACCAAAGCAAAAGCAAAAACCCCACCCAAATGTCCAAAAGTGGTATTTGATGATTGGTCGAGTCATTAGAAAGCAGCAGGATGCAGGTTTCTAGTAGCAGCATCCATCTAAAGACCAGAGGACATGAAATGACTTGCAGGGATTTGCACAATTCCCCATGCCTCCTCTGACCTCGATCTAGTGTGCTTAAGCCGGACCCCTGAGAAGAGCTTGACAACCGCATTCGCTCACTTTATTACCATGGGACTACACGGCATCAGCTGCACAACACTAATTCATAGCGGGGCTACATTTTGCATAAATATCTACAGGTCAAATTCATTTTAAAAAATTCACTACAATTTCCCTACAATCGAAGGTAACCCAATTCCAGAGGCCTTTGCAGTTGAAGGGAGACTTATCCAAGACAGGAAAAAGGACAAAAAATAAAATACGTAATTTTGTTGCACTTGGTACATATAATACAAAGCCAAGCTGAATTCTGTTTTTGTTTTTTGGTAGATTGAAAGTCACATCTGTATCAAATACCCTGCAGGTTTAATAGTGAACTGTGTAAGCTGATCCTCTACTTTTATGGGGCCTCCTAAAAAAAAAAAATTAAAAGAAATCTCCCAGAGCTTGGCTAAAAGGAGGAAAAACCACTGATGACTGATGTATTTACAGTATGAAAGACTGTGATCATCATCAGAGGCACTTTCTTGTGACTAAGTGCTGCCTGCTTTGCGTTCATTTATCATGACCTCATTTCCCGAATACATTTCAAACCACTCAATATTTCACAAGAGTTGTAAGAGAAATGTGTAATATTTACTATCTGGCACTGTGGGTGAGCGTTCCATATAAAAACAGCAATCCTGGCAAGAATTTCATCACAGCTCTTCTCTGTGACAAATGAAATAATCTTTTTTAGTTATGTTCATTTCATATGTAATTTTTGGTTCAGATGCAGTGCAACTGCAATATGATTTACTGAAAACCAAAAGCTGTGATTTAAGCCAGAACTTGCTAAGTGTATTTGTACTGAATGTTAGTCACAAAGAGAGAACAGCACAAAAAACATGGCATGTGGATGATTATGCTGCATTGGAAATGACTAGCTAAGTTATTTCCTCAAACACTCTCAAAGTCCACATGCAGACACACACTCATTGTATCGCTGCTGCGCGTACTGTCTCTGGCTGGTCTTCATACAGCCCAATTCCCGTACAGTCTGCCTCAGGCCTCCCACTCGGCCCATCCTCCCCTTGACATAAAACTGGCTCCAATCAGAGCTTCCTCCGCCTGCTGCATGTGGCAATGTGTCCCAGAGCATCACCCGCCAGCCGAGACGGCACAATACCCACGGTACTTCACGGGAGCACCCTTTGCCATATGTTTATACCCTTCGTTTTCCCCGCTCCAGAGAGATTCTCTACCACTTCATCTGTGGTGTGAACTGTCAGTTTGCCCGTGGTGGGTGGATGGATTGAAACTTTGTCAACATAGTTGAGGAAGCTGTCAGGTTGGCCCCTGAACTCAAAGATATTTCATTTAACAAACATACAGAATATGACAAAAAAAGCATCACATTAACAAATAGTTTTAGCTCTACACTGTAGTTTAAGTTGGCTTTGTGTCTACCATTGTATTAATGGTACTGTTAATACTAATAGTATTGTGTTTATATTCTATGGTACTTCTATTAGCCAAATACTTTTAGAACAGAGCAGTATCAGATGATGCATGTGTGAATGCGGTTTTAATTTTTTTCAGTTAACTTGTAGGTTTGACATAATGTTGCTTCTGTTTGTTTGTATTTTTGGACAGTATGTATCCAAAATGAAACTGCAGTACATTCCTTATCGGTGGAACAACCTCTGGACAGGCAGACTTGAGAGAGGGATTAGATGTACTCTCACAAGGATGCTAATAAATGAGGAGACAACAACAGATAGGAGATTGTGTTTGCGAGGGGGTTTAAAAGGCACAAAACGCAGGGAGATTTTACTCATGAGGGAAGTTGAGTGGAGAACTAACAGGAAGTCTTTTCCCTCAAGAGGAAACCAAGTCTTGTTGCTGTAAAAGCAACTGACCTTGTGGCTTTTGTCGGGAAGGAATGCATATATCCATTGAGGATCACCCTCCAGTCCATACACACAAGCTCCCTCTCCCTCCCTCCCACTTTCTCTCTCACTCGCCCACTTACTCAGTATCGTTTCATCTCTCTCTCTCTCTCTCTCTCTCTCTCTCTCTCTCTCTCTCTCTCTCTCTCACACACACACACACACACACACTCAGTCAGTCGCTGCTCTGACAGATTGGGATACACTGCCAAGGAGGACTTAGGGGCGAGAAGAGAAGTGTTTCTTTTCTTCTCTGGTGTGTTTTCTTTCTCTTCCGTCTGGCTTCCCTCATGAGCTGTTAATTTAAGCCCCGGTCCTGAGGATGAGGAGGATCTATTTGTGAGGAAGTCGCAACAAAGGAAGAGGAAACAAGGAGCAACAGGGTGGTAAATTCTGCGAGCGGGAGTGAGCGAGAAGACCTTTTCTTTTTCTCCAGGCTCGAGCAAAGGTTAGTGAAGAAAGCTGCTTATCGTTAAAACAAACATTGCCTGCTGTTATTGTTTTATTCTCTGTTCTTTACTTTATCTCTAACAAGACATTTCCTATTCAAAGCTTTTCATATGCATGTGCTTTCCATCCCTTAGTGTCTATAAAATCTTAAATGATTTGTCCCCACAGAGCAGTTTTCTAAATTGAGAACAGTTCTCAAAATTAAAAGTCCTTTAGCAACATTTATTTTTTATACAGTAAGTCCCCAGGTTGGTTACTGAAGTTTCTCTCTAGGTCAACATGACTGTACCATTTCCCAAAGGTATACAATATGGTTCTCAGGTGGGAGTCTGTCCTTTGGTGAGGTAGTAGCGAATAAGCTGCAGGAAAAGGTGAGGACAGCTCGCTCTCGTCAGCCATCACTCTACACAGGAGGCAATTAAGCAGGATTGGCAGCCGGCGCTGCCGGTAACTTGGAAACAGCCGTGTGGGGGACGCATGGTGGCACATAATAGGGTTTAGGGGGAGAGAGGAGCAGAGAAGGAAGGAGATTCCCTTTGTCCATTCACACAAAAGCCTGCCCCTGTGAAAAATTCTGCTCTCGTCTGTGTGAAAACTGGCCCAGGGGCACTAGTTGTGAGCTTTTATGATTTTGAACGACAGCGAACATCGTTCCGAGTGTGTGTACTGCAAGCGCATGTGCATAGAAAGTGTGTAGGTGTACTATGTGTGTGGCTCTATGTGTGTTCATGCATGCACATGGAGAATTACGTCTCTTGGGTGTGTATTGGAGGGACTGAGTCTCTAAGGTGAGCCCTCACGTTTAATTACCACAAGAGGAAGAAATGACTTGTGCTTTAAACTAGTCGTAGGAGAGTAGGAAAAATTCATAAAAACATCATGGTCCATATTGTGATTGCATATTGTAACTCCTGGATGAACCATTGTGTAATTTCTGTAATGAATGGATGAGCAGTTCTGTATGTGTTAAAGGACTCTGCTTTTGTTCCGGCTGTATTTATTTACAGTTTGCAATTGAAAAATTTCTCTTTTTAACCAATATGGATCTATTCTGCTCACCATTTGGCACAAAGCCTTCTCATAGCCATTTTTAGCATGGTTAAGATAAGTGTGCCTGGAGATGCTGAGGTTGGCCTCCAGCTCCTGGTAACAAAAGCCTCTGACGCAGGCTGATGGACAGTAAAGTTTTTTTAAAGATTTACTGTAGGGTAAAGTAATGAATTGAAGAAAAAAAAAGGAGCACTGTGTTCTCTGTCTAAACACACTGGCAATTAATCTGAACTGTGTGTTTTGACACAAAAGCAGAGATATTGCATAAGCCTAAACTTAACGGTCGATTCATTTCAGGAACAGTGAAGTGTTGGTCTATATCCGGCAGGATGTGCTTATTCAAAAAACCCTAAAGTGAAGAATTTGCGTTTAAAAAGGACAAGTCAGCAGCAAATTAGTGAGGTGACCATGGTAGCTTTGTATTTAGTCTAGACATTATGTTTTTGTCACATAATCTCAGTCACCTCCATAGCAGTGACCACTCATAAGCGAGGTCAGGATAGTTGGGTCTGGCCATCAGTCATCAGTACAGGGTTGTTTCTTGTGTCACATTGTTTCAGGCATGCACACACCCACAGTACTGCCACACAGGGCCAGTTATAGTGAGTCCATCAGTGGCTCAGTGACTGTCCCTGCTAAGAGGAGCCATTGACATTGAGAGGGTTTTAATATCTGCTTGGTGCACACATCAACTCCAGTATACACACTCACTTCCCCCCCAGGCATATGCACCAATACACACACACACACACACACACACACACACACACACACACACGGCAGGAAAAGGCGTCGTGACCGGTGGCTTGGCAGAAGCCCTCAAGGTGAAAATTTTGATTGAGGAGCATTTTAAATTCAGAACAGATGATTAAACTGGTGTCGTTACTGCAGAGTAGCTGGCGGCACGAGATGCAGACAATCTTTTGGCAGAGGAAGAGTTTTTGGTTCCTGAATCTCAAACATAAAAGTCAAAGGCAAGGAGCAGAAATTAATACAACTGTGGTATAGCCATCTCATGGATGGTGGTTCTTATCACGGTTCAGAGTCCAAAAAAAACTCAGCTATACCGAGCTGTATTTTCTGTCACTACACACCTAGCACAATCCAGCCCTATATCTTGCCGTATCACAGTGCAGACAGAGTAGGTTATTTAGGAGAGAGCACAAATTGAAACTGTATTTCAGAGTTTATCTTTTGGTCATGGTAAGATTGAAGTGTGTCCCCAGTTTATCACACAAAAACAGGTAGGCAATTTGACTGGATATTTTGTCATATAAGGAACTGTATATTCCCAAATGTCTCCAGTGAAAAAGAGTATTGTACCAAAAGATTGTGTATTACCTACCATCCTTTTAAATCAGAATGAGCCACCAGGAAAAACAGAAAACAACTGGAACCCGTGTACTAGCTCTTTTCACTCATGTACAGCTAAATAACAGTTTCACTAACAATCTATTATTTTCAACTGAGTGATAACTCTTATAAACAATTTTTTGCCTTTCACCCACTGACATCTGAAACAAATACATATATTCTGAATTTGCATGAAAAAAGGACAAACAAGACATCAATTCTCTAAGTGGACAACATAGAGGGACAGAAAATGTACCGGTTTGACGTTGGTGGGTAAAATGGAAAACAATCTACAGGTAGATGGGGCTCACATGAGCCCGACTGAATGGCACACAAAATAATAATAATTAAAAAAAAATAGCACTTCTTTTCCAATACCCTTTCATGAAAAAAGTTATCATTAGGGCTGTTACAAATAATATGCATCATGCTGAACCTGTTGATTATTTTATTCATTAATCATCAAAATATGTCTATTTAATTTTCTAGAGCTGGAGATGAGGTCTTCAAATAGCTCATTTTGTCAAGCCAACAGTTATAAACCTAAATATATTCAGTTAATCATCATATAAAACTGGGAAACAAGCACATTTTTTATATTTCCACTTGATAAATGCCAATAATCAATTAATTACTAATTTGTTGGTGATTAATTTTTGACAACCGACTAATCGATTAATTGACTTTCAGTATTAATTATCATATGGCACCTAGTTTATCATGAGTCCGGATTACGTTCTGACTGCAGACCACAAAGATCAGGTGGACTCAAGTACAGTATCCTGGTTTGGAGTTTGGAAAAGTATTCATTGTACAAAATCTTTACATGAGCGCCATGATTCTGAATAAACTGCCAGTGTGAAAGCACGTAAAGACATTGAATCTAATGTTGGTTGTAGGGTCCCATGCTCTTTGGAGTTTTATCCTTTGGTTGTGTTTTAAACTAAAGAACCAACACAATTCAAAAACTGGCTTAGAAGCTATAAGTTCAGCACCGAGACACTTCTGTTTGCACATCTGAACAGAATAAAAGGCTTTTATCTGACTTTCTGAGTGTACTGGATCCTCTCACCTCCCCCACAAAAGAATATCATATTGAACAGTTTCCAACTGAGAGTTTAACTGTTCAATATCAACAGCAGAAATGGCACCCAAATAATTACATTCTCCAACTCAAAATAAACATCAGCATGTAGTCTCTCAGTATGCACAGAAGTGTCTTGTTTTCTGATCTGCGGTGCAGAAAACTCTGTATAATTTAGTTTATCTAGTCTGCCATCAAGACATCTCCCCAGGATTCACACTGAGTTCCCCTGCCCTGGGCTAGAATCTATGTGTGTGTGTGTGTGTGTGTGTGTGTGTGTGTGTGTGTGTGTGTGTGTGTGTGTGTGTGTGTGTGTGTGTGTGTGTGTGTGTGTGTGTGTGTGTGTGTGTGTGTGTGTATATACAGTAAAGAGAGCAAGAGTTTGTGTACAGTATGCATGTGCATGCATGGATGTCTATAGTTGTGAGTGTGTGTGAGAGAGAGACAGAAGCAGGTTCCTCGATGAAAACATTGATGTTGCCTTTGATGCCAGCTTCTTCTCACTATCAGATTACCTCGCCCTCCATGTGGTTCTAGTGTACTTCAATGCTGAAGCCATTAGACGCTGGCAATTTGTACCATTATACTGTCAATGCTATTACCAGTAGCCTGCTTTGTGTGGATGCATGCATCCTGAACTTACTGAAACACAACAACCATACATGTCAAAACTGCTTATTTGATGCTGATAAAACAGCCCATTTGTTTTTTTTAACTACATTTAAATATCAGTATGTTGAGGTGCATTTATTAGCCCCCTCATTGTGTGTCTGTACTGTACATTGTTTTGCGCCTTGTTGTGCGTTTTAAGGTGGGTTCTTTATGAGAGTCAGGAAAGCATTTCCTCCTTTTGTGCAGCTATCCAAAAGAGAGGCTAAAGAAATAATTAAATAACGGACATGCTGTTGAAATTCAGACACAGGTTCACCCAATGACTGTTTTGAATATTAATGCACTGTTTACTGTTTGTGTGTGTGTATTCAACACAAAATTGAAGGAAAATGACATTGATTCAGAGTCCTTTGAGGCTTTTGTAGTATTGACCAAGCTGAAACTGTTCAATCGCACATGAATAATGATTTGCGAGAAGAAAATGTAATACCTGGGGAAATCAGAGGTTGGGTCAATTATGCAAATTAGTATCTATGCTTATTGATCATTCCCATGCATAAATAATAAGCTCCATTTGTATATTTTACTCTTTTCAATATAATCATGTAATGTAATCATCAATCATTTTAAAAACCTGAATTGAGGGAGGAAGGTCAGGGGTCTTTTCTCAAGGGGGATTTTGAAAAAGAGAAATAGCCATAATATTAACATTTTAATTGTTTGGTGTCTGACCTGTCACCAGAGTAGCTATTCCACTTGACCTCCTCTTCGACTTATGTTAAACCTCCACTTGATAAGTGTTATATGTGACTTGTAATAAGTACAAATATAAATGTTTGTTGTGGCAGAGGCAATTTACAGACATCACTAACTTAGTTATAATACCATAGTAATAATACCACACTGTTGAAATACTCACAAAACTTTACATAAAGCACTGAATGACCTTTACCAAGATGTACTTAAAAGTTACACTCATGTAGAACAACTCTTTTTATGTGTAAAATATTATTTATTTAATATTGTCGGAATGTTGATGTATTGACTTGTTGGTGTCAAACAGGTTATTTCATTTGAGAGCAGTAAACAAAGCTGTGTCGGGAGGAAAAAGAAAATTTTGGCAAACAAGTAAAGTCAGTCCAAAAAAGTCAGAACATCAGTTGAATAAGCTTTACGTCTACAAATTCAGAGCAGACTAGACATACTGAAATGTTCTGCTGTCAACAATGTCCATATAAAGCCATACGTCTGACTGTCCTCCTTTACTGAGGTGTTGAAGGGAGTGAGCGGATGCGAGTGGCAGCAGAGATGCACGGGGAGTGGACGAAGAGTTAAACGTCTATGTCAGACACTGGCTGGTGATTAAAGAGCCGGAGGTGCGGCACTGCCTCTCTCACTTTAGCTCAGCCGTGCAAGATAGAGAAAAAGCTTTTATCACCAGATAAAAGTAGTATGTCAAGGTATTGGCTTTAATGCATCTACAGCGTCAACAAGAAGTGGCAGGTGAAAGGACTTAACCTCTGGGTGAGAAATAAAGATGCTTGCTTTATTCTTGTAATAATTTCATTTAAATGAAACATTTTTTTATCGTTTTGGGCAGTTTTTCCTGGATGGTTTAACAATCAAAAACGCTTGATCTTCAGGAACAGTATCTACAACAAAATAACCTAATATTCACTCTTTTTTAGCTCACTTTTGGTCTGCTCCTGAGGGAAATATGTAGCTGCTAAATGCTTCACCGTGTTCACCAACTAGTCGCTATTTTAATGTGTCTGTTGTTTGGTGCTGAGCAGGTATTGTGTATAGTGGGTTTTAGAGCTTTTTCACCGAAAACAGCTGCCTGCCACAATAAGAAAATGACAATATACTGGTGAGAGTTAACGTAACTGTAAAAGTTTTGGGCTGGACAGCCAAACAATGAGCTGAAACGTGTTACAACTTAACTCTGGAAAGCCACGGGGCGCTGCAGATTCAGGTGCTAATTCTTTGTAGGTTCATCACTATGGGCGACCTTTTCCATTGTCATTTGAATAATCATTCTGATAAAATATGGAAGCTTTTTTCACACCTCATTCTAAGCTATTTGCTGTTGAGGAAGATGATACATACAATAGATGCTCAAAAAAATACTTAATGGACTTTTGAGTTGAGATTTTGTCACACTGACTTGTTATCTTAGGCATATTCCCATTATGTTCTAAATGATTTAAACTGTGGATGGAAATGACAACAACAACCATTTACAGCTTTAAACTGCCATAAAACCTAAATTTTTATTTTACCTGTTTATTCAATATTCCTTGTTTTAAAAAACAACTCATCTTCCTTTGAAAGGGTCTGATAGACTACCATAATTCTATAGTGAGAAAACCCCAGGTAAATATCTGGGGTTTGTCATTCTCGCTCAAAACAATGCATTATTTCTGTTTTCTCTTTCCACTGGTGGTGGACCTCCTACTTAAAACAGAAGACACAGTGATGCTGCTGTATGCGAGGCAGGAAAAGCATTAATGTGGATAAAAGCTGTGTGTCTGTGGGAGATTGGGCTTTTGTCTCTTAAGTCAGCTACCACTGAGACTTCTGCTTCCCATACTTTAACGGCACACATCAGAAAATCCTCAATACAGGGTGTGTAAACTCAGCTGCTATGTATGTGTGTTTGAACATTTGTCTATATTGTAGCACGATACATATACTGTATGTACCCTCAATGCTAACAGAGATAATGTATTATTTAAAACCTCACTGTAATCCATGAGTCATTATGGGCTCAAATGACTAATTGTTTGATTCACCGTGTAATATAATGGCTCACTATAATCCCTTCATTCTCCAATAATGACTACTAATTTAAACAGACACAATGACCACATCCCATATTATCAGTGAATAACAGCAGGTAACTCTATTGTTCATTATGATAATAATAATTTTTTTTTAAAACATTCCACACTCACAGAAATAAGCTCAATGGAGCCCTTTTAGTGGAAACGTAAGAGCATTTAGCACAAATATAATATCAGAGCTTAGAGTTGAACTCACTGACATTCATGGAACATTTCAGGACATTATAGGAAGTAATCCGCCAAACCCAAGTTGAGTTCACTCCTCGTTGGGTCAAACTAAGGACAGCCTCATTATTGAGGTGCAATCCCACTACGACGTCCACTCAACTAACACTTACAGTAATGATTGCTGGAACGGCCCACAAATGTTTTCTTGCATTTTAAGGTTTTTCTTACCGGTCATATAAACAGGCTGCCAAAACAACATGAGTGTTTGGATGTGAAGCAGTCTGGAGTATTATCCGTTCTCATCTGAGGTATTCCTGGCAGTACAATGTGGCCGCTGCCCTCAGTGACCTCTGGGACCTCAAGGTGTATGAGAGCTCTCCAGGTATCTGTCACGGCTATTTTAGGCTATAGGTTGCATGGGGTTCGGTCTGGGGTGTTAAACTTCTTAAAACAGACTATTGCACTGGAGGGTTTTCTGAGGGTAAACTCGCACCCATCTTTGTGTTCAGTGAGCCACTTTTGGATCTTGTAAGTATTCTTTTACAACTCTATTATTATTGATAATCATTAATGCCGTGTGGGTCGACATGGACATCATAATAAGTGAGCAGGTTCTATGTAACATCTATGTTACATCTTATTGGTGCATATATTTCGTCATTTTTTTCTATTTTATATAGAAATCCGTTCTGTACCATTTAGTTTATCCAGCATTTAGCCCAGGTGAAATGTGAAAAAAGAGCAATCAACTTCTCATTCAAAAATGTTCTTTAGCAATCTCGCCAATCGGAAAAAAAACTAAAGGTCAAAAACCCCTTTGTAGAAATGTCAATCATAAAGAGTAGGATCTATCGTATTTTTCTGTGCAGAGCAAAGTGTGTAACCATACACCAAACACAAACTATACATCATTAGTGGTTACTAATGGTTACTTTTTCAGGCTTTGTTAGGGAAAACTCAGGAGCAGCTCAACGCTGGATATGTGAAGAAAGTTCAGAGAGACTTAAAGTAGAGATGATTAATGCAAAAGCATTTAATGAAATCTCGATTGAGGAGATTTAGGAATTAGCATTACAGTTTAACCACAGTGTAGTTTCATGTAGTGCCAAACCAAAATCTTTGGATCTGTGTATTTTCATGAGGCATTTATCTCCTGCTGAAGCTGTCAAGTTCGGGTTATGCAAAGATAATGATGGCGCCATAACATAGGTCTTGTCGAGTCTAGCTCTCTCTCAGGAATAGGGTATCTGTGAGTGTACAGTATCTGTGTGTAAGTAAGGTCTGTGTATTGCCCTTTAGCCTTTTCCGTTTGATTTTCAAAGGAGATGGTCCCGGAAGACAGCTTTCCCTTATCATGCAGCTGCTTTAACTCCTGCAACTCAAAGACTTAGTGATGGAGAATGGTCGAATAAAACTTTTCTGCCCCTAACCTATTACCTGGGAGTGACCGCTATGTTACCAAAGTTTTCCTCTTGTCTAATCTTAACGATTACATGGCTTTTCGGAATATTCCACCTCAGCCTTGTTTATTGTTGGTTTATTAGGGTTCAAACCGCGAAGCAGTAGAACCCTTCTATGTTTGTCTGTTTTAGTTATTATTATTATTTGTTGTCAGCCACACCGGCTCAAATTCCCATGAGCTGGAATAAGCTAGAAACATGAAACTTGGGGGAATAACTAGAAATGGTGTGCATGTGCTTCTATATAAATATGATCCCAATCGGCCACATAGTGGCGCTGTAATTAAGGCTTCAAAATGCAAACTTTGAAAGGCCACGCCTCCCACACCGCAAGTCCGATTGACTTGAAATTTCTCACACAGGTGCAGCTTAATGTGCTCTACAAAAAAGCCTCAAGGATCATTAAGGCCTGCCTAGAAAACATTTCCGCTATTTTGATTTTCTTGAAAAAACACATTTTTGAGATCTACCCCTACACCGTAGCTCCGATTGCCACCAAATTTTCAGTGAATCATCAATGGATCAAGCTTATTACAAGTTATATAAGCATGTCCATATCTCAATTAATTTTCAAGTTATTGACCAATGAACTTCGAAAGGGGCGTGGCTCTGGACATAAATGAACACAAATCAACAACTGTACGGCAAATCATCACAAAACTCACAGGGTATGTTCAAATAAGTGCCCCAGATATACCCAGTTTATACAGTTTTATATACATACACCACTAGGGGGCGCTACAAGCACAAGATAGGTGAGTGGCATTACACACATTTTACTATAAATCACATAGTCATTGTCCAATCATCACAAATCTCTCAGGATATGTCCTCATAAGTACCTGAACCACGCCCTGAAAGATTAATTCAAATTGAACACCAGGGGGTGCTATAAATGCAAACAAACTGCAGGTGATATTGCGCAAATCAGTCCAAGAGTGTATAGCTGCAACCTGGAGCGTCCCATGTCATCCATCCCGTCTCATGCGGTCTCGTCTCATGCCGAGGTGTGTCCAACAGTAAATTCAGAGGGTCAAAAATACAAAATCGCAAATGATTTTCCAGATGGAGTCACGGGTAAATTCGTGACCACATTTGTTGCAATCAATTGAAAAACATTAAAAACTGTTAAAGTAACAATTTTACCATACATATAGTTTGCTCATTTCCGAATGTTATGGTTGTGTTGACAAGATAAGTGCAGACTATCGTCTGGAATAAAATAAGCCTGCGTCAGCTATCATGCTAATGAATAAAATACTTTTAATATTTGGTGTTTTTTTAACTAAATAGGAACTGCAATCATACAAATTAATAAAATACTTCAAAAAATATGTCTACAAGATAAATGCAGACTATCATACTGATGAATAAAACATTTAAAATATATGTCCCTCTATAAAATAAATGCAGATTATAGGCAAACTAAAAAAATCCTTCTGCCATCTCAGAGCTTCTACTTTTCAAAATAAAAGCTTGCGTCAACTATCATGCTATTGAATAAAATATTTGATGTTTTTTTAAATATTTAAAAAATAAATGCAGATTATAGGCAAACTAAAAAATTACTTCAATGGCTGCAACTTTGCTCTGCAGCTATAGAGGGAATTTCTCTCCCGACAGAGGTCAAGCATAGGGTTTTGTTTTTATTTATTTTTTCCCCCTTTCATACAATACAACACAAAATACAATAGAACCGCTGGTGCGGAAGTGGAAGACAAATACAACCGCATTCTGCCCCGGGTCTCAGAGACCCGACAGCCGAGGCAGCGCCAGTAGAGCTATGCAGTCGAATGCTCTCGCCATGCTGATAAGCAGTTGTATTTGCAGCAATGTCCCAGTGAAGTGTGAAAACAATATAGAATATAAAATTAAAAAGAGTGTAACATGTTTATTTTTGAATTCTTGTTCTTGATCCTTTTTATCCCTCCTCAGGAAATCCTGCCGTTAGTTGGCAGAAATGGCTGCGTTGCTGATGCAGGTTTCATCAAATGTAGGCTACGTTAATATGGAACAACACAACCATAACAGTCAGAAATAACCAAACTATATATATGCCAAAATTGATACTTTAACAGTTTTTAACATTTTTCAATTGATTGCAAAAAATGTGGTCACGAATTTACCCGTGACTCCATCTGGAAAATCATTTGCGATTTTGTATTTTTGACCCTCTGAATTTACCGTTGGACACACCTCGGCATGAGACGAGACCGCATGAGACGGGACGGATGACTCCAGGCTCCAGGCTGCAGCCATACCCGTCTCAATCAGGCTATAAATGACTAAATGTTTGTCCAATCAACACAAACCTTCCAGGAAAGGTCTACATAATAACCTCACACATACACTGTGGACGTGGAATAAGACAAATCAAGATTTGAGCTTGGAATCGCAGCTTGCGGCTTTATTAGCATTTTTTTTTTCGTGTTGGTCATTAGCTTTTCTTAAATTGCCGTGAGCTGGACTGAGTTACATATGTAGGCATTTTAAACAAAGTGCACTATTTGTCCAATTGTTGCGGGATATGTTTTATAATGGCGTTGGACCAAGTGTGAAATTACTTTGAAGTTGCTATTGAGGAAAAAGGTTTGAACCCATGAATCGCCACTTGCGGCTATATTTAGTAATAAATACTGAGACAACTGTTGGATCAGACATTTTATTTTTGCAAAGAGACAACTTTTGGTGCAGTATTGCCTCACAACCACAGTGGTCTGTGTAAACCTCGAATATTAATGCACGCCATAGGGGAGAAAGCAAAGATTCACAAACTGCTGTATTTTAACTGCAGTTTTGTCATCCATTACTGTCCCATGTCATGATTTTGTCTTTCTTCATTTTTGAAATTCCCACTAGGCTATTTGTATGTGGGTAGAAACTATTTTAAATCCAGGGTCAGGCAGATGATGATGGGGAATGTTTCCAAGAGAAACCAACTGAGCCCAGAGTGGGGTGTTAAAGCAAATCCAAACAAACAATGCTGGCTTGTGTCTGGGAGATACTGTCCCGTCTGTCTGCATCACAGACACCAAATAGTCGACAGGATATGTCTCCTAAACCCCAAAGCCAAAACAAGTCCAGTTATTCTGCATGAGTCACAGTCCCACTACCAGGAAAACCGAATTTGAGTGCCAAAGCACTGATGCGCTGACAGATGAGGTCTGTGTAGCCTGCAGGCAGCTTAAACCTTGATGGAGCTGCGAGTGTTGGGAGCTTCTGTGGAGCCATTCCTGGAAGGCTTATTGTGGCCTTGAAAAGGGACTCAACTATGACAGCTACTGTATCTCTGTGACATTTAACTGTTAAACTCAACAAAACCCAATCCTCTTGACCGGCTTGATCAAAGAAAAACTGACTAGTAGAGACGTTGCTCAGGGACTGCAAACTCATTTCCATGATCAATTAATCCTACTTTTTTGATTAATCGATTAATTGTTTAGTCAATACAATGTCAGGAAATTGTGACAAATGCCCAGAGAGACAGCTTCAAATTGCTTGTTTTGTCTGACCAGCAGTCCAAAAGCTATGAAATTCAAAAAGCTATCCACAACAGTTGATAAATGAACCTTGTCAACTGCAGTTTCGGGGTTCAAGAATAACTTTCAATCTCAACTTTTACATCAACATAGATAAGAAAGAAAAAAACCAATGTGATGAGATTGTTTTGTCAACTAAATACATTTAATTTACAATGATATTAAACCAAAGAAACACTATTAAAGAAACAAGCAAAATCTTGACATTACTGTCTTGACATTACCAGAGATACTGTTGATTAATTTTCTGTCAACTAACCGCTTAATCAACTAATAGTTTCAGTGCTAGTCAAAGTAGATATAAGACAAGCACTCATCTGCTTTTCCTTCTAATAAAAGGTTTTATCAATTGATACATGACCCTAAATATCTAGTCTCACATGCAGCATCAAGTGTGCTGGATTTATTCATGCAGCAACATGGAAACTAGACCTTTGTAGAGCTGCATTTTATGAAATCGGGCTCCAAAAATGTTCATCTCCCAACTGACTTTGAGACGTTGATTGTATAATGAATTCAACTTATTAGGCTCCAGTAGCTGTCTCATTAGCGGTCTCTCCCTCACTGCATGCATATATTTACCACCAAGCAAAAAATAATGAAGAAAGACTCACCCTGTTAAATTCCTATTTGGTCAAGAAAAGACCATCAGCTGATGGATGCTACTAATCGCTGGGGTGTTTTGACATGTTTTAATTACCCCTTTTCAGCGTATCTACACAGTATGTGGTTCAAATTTGAGAAACCGTATCAGGTTTATTTTCCCGTCACATATATTGTTTTGATATTAGTTGCTTATTCAAACTGGAATGAGGCTAGAGTAGTGAAGCTAGTGGGGGTGTAGATCGATAGATAGATAGATAGATAGATAGATAGATAGATAGATAGATAGATAGATAGATAGATAGATAGATAGATAGATAGATAGATAAATAGATAGATAGATAGATAGATAGATAGATAGATAGATAGATAGATAGATAGATATAGACTTCTGCACTAAAAGTCCTACTACAGTAGATTGTCCTAAACTACGCATGTGCTGGGCTGCCATTTCTACCAGGAATTATAGAAGGTGTATAAAAAAGAAGTTAAATCATGAGTTATTAATCTGGTTAGATTTGGAAGGTTTTTCAGACAAATACCTCTAGTATCATCCAATCTACCTTTATAATCCAAATTGATAATGAATTAAGGGTGTGAGACAAAACTGAAGCAGGATGCCGAATGGTTTCCATCAACATGACAGCTCTCAGCAGGTAAACACAGCAAGCCAGCATCAGAGTTTGATTACAGCTCTTCTCTCATCTTCTGTTTGTCGTAAGCTAACAAAGCATTACCAATCAAAAATAGATACAGGCCACCCATGCAGCAAGGTGGCTGCACTGCACAATAGCTGAGACCATTATGTTACCAAACTCTCAACAAGCTCTATGGCAACCCGGCTGTTATTCTCTCTTTCAGATCGACTGTATCCATTTCCTTTACACTTTGTGGGTGTTAATGACTAGATGTTACATTCATTCTTATATCTTTGGTCTCCCAAGCAACATTAAACTAACAGACCAAAACACGTTGCTGCCTCTGGGCTTTATTTAGAATATTTGATCTGAAATATTTATTCAGGTGACTAATTATATTAACCAAAGAAGAACCTCTGTTCATCAGTCAAATTTATGTGTATTTCTGCAGCCCTGAGCACTAGGTGATACAGTGCAAATGAATAAGCAGCACCCTGACAGGGCTTCACCAAATTATAATGGAAAGATTTGTAGCAACTAGTAGAAAAAGGAAAAAAACTGGAATACCTGATAATCAAAGATTGACATTTCTCTTGTTACTTTGACTGAGTCCCTTTTTTGTATCTTTGTTTGGATTTTGACTAGTACAGTATTTGTAGTATATATATTATAATTTTAATTTCAAACCATTTCTTTATGTTGGGATAAAAGCCATTGGCGGTGGACCCTGTGAAGGCGTGGCCCTGTTTTTCAGCCATGAAAGACTTAACACGGACTTGGTAATGTGACATGCACAACTCAAACCTCTGACGCATGCTGTACTATATATTAACCAACTATCCAGGACACTGCCTCAGGTTGCCACTCACCAACTCCCTGACAATTCACTGCATACAATTCAGCTCTCTGTGGCAATGATCTTCTTTAGATCTGAGCTCTAAATCTCCCAACATGGGCTCATATCCTAATGGAGCATAGTGGGCCATTTGAGTAAAGCTCTAATGCCATCAAAAGTGAATGAAACCCTATTTATTATGATGACAGTCAAAGGGAGCATCAATTAGGCGCAGAGCTCCTTGCAGCAGAATACTGATAAGTAGGCTATTTGGATGGGAGCCCATCAGCAGACCCAGATATGAAATATAGTCACTCATTCCCCGTGTGAAGTCTCATCTCTAAACTGTACTTCAATCCGGATGCTCTTGAACTTGTGTGTTTAAGGGTGATTGATAACACACATTAACATGGATTAAGACCCCGTATAGCAACAGCGAGTGTATTTGTGTGCTCTGAGAAAAACACAAACCTAATAATGAGGTGCAGAAGGTGCATAAATACCCAAAGAAAAAAGTTTATGTGAATAGATGACAGGCCTAAGTGTTTACCTAAAATCAAGTAAAGCTGTAGAGAGAGAGAGAGAAAGAAAAAAAAATGTGTACTGTAGAGTTTGTGCCTTTACAAACTTGAAAGCCTAGCAGGACAACTGTACACTGTATCGCAGGATAAAATAAAAATTAATGATTTTTAGAAAGGACACCCTTAAAAAATACTGGGTAAGTCACTAACCCATATTCATGGTTTTCAGTTGTTTTTTATGCAGAAGGAATAATAACTCAAATATTAGTTTGTTTATATAGCTGACCTTGTTGACCCCATAAACACGTGGATGATTTGTTTAAACCACCACTGGGTTATTATACCGGCCACAGTCTTACATGTTACATGTTGTCCTTTGCAGTTTGGAATATCATGTCATAAATTGGTGGGAATTTTAAGATATAACTAAAAGTAAAAAGCTTGTTTTGTCTTTACAGATACATGTTTTTTTGGTTTAATTGATGACCCAATATAAAAGATACAAAATACAAAATAAACCCTTTTTGGTAAATAGAAGCAGAAATTAAAAGATGATGTTACTATGTCAAAATAACTATTTATTAATATGGGTCAATAACCCAAATAGAAATACAAACACTGGGTAAAAAAAAATGATACTTTTTGGTTTCATTTATGACTCAACAGAAATGTAAATATTACAGTGTTACTGGTTCAGAATAACCACATATTGGTATGACCAAATAAGCCAATTCAAATAATATAAATAACATTAAAAAAGTGGGTCAAAATAACACGTTTTGGGTGTGATTGGTGACACAGTGGTTGTTATACTCATGGGTAGTGGCTCGGTTGTAGATTGACCCACTACTGGGTACAAATGGTTTAATGTGCAGATTAACATATCACAGACTTTGAAATTAATGTTTTAACAAAAATAAGACTTAACAATGTTCATGAGATGAGGCGCAGCATATCACTGTGTAATCTCCAAATGGCCCAACATCTTCCATGGCTTTTTCCCTCATCAAACCCAGATTTGGGTCTGCTGCGTGGTGATGAAAAGTGTGCTGTTAGATTTACAGTGGTTGCTGCAGTAAATGGTCACTTAATATTTCCTTCTTCTGTCAGACAACAAAAGTAAGTAACATGTAGACAAACAAGCTCTGTGTGCAATTCTTTTTTGGACAATTCCTCTCATACAGTAACAGCCATTTACTCTGAGAGCGGTAACACTGGGTCTCATGGTCTTCATGTATATTTTTGTTTGATCTCAGACATAAACAGTAAGTAGCTCCATCTGTGTTGCACGCCTGTTCAACTAGGCAGTATGTTCCATTTTCAGTCCCAGGGAGCTGTGCACTACTATGTTGTGCATTTACAGTACATGTTCTGCTTCACTGCCATCAGGCTCATTACGCAAATCCTTGACATTCATTTCTTCCTTGCAAACAAGCCAAGCACGGTGATGAAGTGAACCTTGCCCTTTTGCAGCATGTACAGCAAAAACAGTAATGTGACAATGTTGTGACTCTATGTGTGAAGGAAATCATTTAAATAAAACTCTTGTAAAAGACAACAGCAGTAGAACGGAATACTAGTCGGTTTGCAGGGGGACTTGATAGTATGGGAATCCCTTGTCATACTGCGCATGTTGTCATCTGATAGTACACTGAAGCTCTCACCAGAAGTAAAAAGAGAGGAAAAAAACATTGAAAAAGGCCACTCTAACAAGCCTCCTGGGACCTCAGCTGCCTGGCTTTCTGAAGAGAGAACAGCTTGTTTGATCAAAATGCTTTTAAAGTATCCAACAGAAACAGCTTGCTGTGCTCCACGTACATATTCTGACCATGCAGTCCATAGTTACGGCTTTGTATATTGGTTTGGTTAATATGCAACCATCAGCACGTGCTGTTTGGATTACGTAAAACACGTGTCAACAAGTAGAAGAACAGTAACTAACACAGCAACTGACAGGGAACGGTATTCTCTGAGGTGTTTAAACAACTTTAGTTTCCTCCAATATATTTGTTTGTCCACGGAGGCTCATTTAAACAGGCACATATTTTTTCAGTAATGCTTGACTTCACATTCATACACACCACATGTATAACCAGCTAGAGGCTGCTCACCCTGAGTAAACTCTGTTCTCTTTGGGTGTTGTTCAGGGAATCTGAAAAGGAAGTGCAGGTCTACACGGATCTTCTCAGTTACTAGGCACAGGGTCCAAATTAGATTCAGTCTAATCGGGTCAGGAATGATACCATTGTATTGCCGCGGGTTTTGGGTCTGTGTGTCTATATGTTGGGTTAAGGTACGTTTCTAATGACTTTTGGATATAGGGTCCTAATTTCTGGACCTGTTAAGACCTCTAATTTGGTCTAAATAAAATTAAAAGTTTTGCAACCTTCTGAAACTGACAAGCTGCAGCCACATTTCCTGCTTTCTGCATGGATTAGCCAGGTGTGAAAGCTGTGAAAATGTTCTCTTTCTCCACATTCTTCACAATCTACTTGAATTGAACCTTACCGATCAACTGTGTATTGGCAGCAATAAAGATGGCGTACTTTCAAATAGGGCTGCAACCAATGATTATTTTCATTATCGATTAATCACACTATTCTAGAGCACATTTGAAATCATTAAATATGTTGTGTTGTCTGACTTACCTAACCAAACCTGAAAAAAATATGAATCACTGTAATGTACGACCAAAAGAGAAACTGGACTCGTCACATTTTTGGTATTTTTGTTTGAAAAGTTACTAGTCATTGCAGAACTACTTTCAAAACAAACAAAAAAAAGAGTTCAGGCGAAATCTGGATCAAGTTATGAACAACAGTCAAACAAACACTTCCCATACCTCATAGCTGGAATTCAACACACAATGAGAAAGTAGCTACCTGTGTACGACCTGTAAATACTGTGTAACTCGTTGCTTATCTCATGCACCACAGACTACTTACTTAATCTCCTCATCACTATGACGGCCACATCATCACCACAACTTCAAAAGGTAGCAGCTCCATAAAAGTATAACTTTGCATTTCTGACCTGGTGAATGACAATGCAAAACAAAACTTTCCGATTTCGACTTCTTGTTGCTCCTTATATGTGGTTTTTACAGCTGCTATTGGCTCATTAGTTCAGGACTTGAGTTTTGTTACACTTTCCATACAGCTTCTACAGAGAGGACATTTAACTTGCTCTGCACAAACTTGTAGCTAAAGCCCTCAGCTGTCTTGGGGTCATTCCAAAGTTAGATCCTGGTTCTTTGAAAAGGAATTTATGTCATAAATATGGGGGGTGTAGATGTTATGGTTTTGAGGAGTAAATATTATCTATTATCATCCATGTTTTCATCCCATGTTGGGTTCCTTGTCACATGGGGTTGCCCCTGATAACAGTTTCAAAGTCACACTCAACCACAAGTTGTTTCTCACATTAACTTTGTAAAAACTCAGCTAAATGCAAATGGTTTATTAACAGAGTTTGTAATAAATTACCATACAATTCACTTTTAGCTAACATGGACAGGGACCATTTATGTGCAATTTCCTCCTACACTATTAAAGAAATAATGAACCAGCATGTGCCAGCTAAATGTGCCACCACCCCATTAATCTCACGTAGCATCAGTGGACGGGTGGCTATGACGCAGCTTTGAAAGGAAACTGGACAGGGATAGAAGAATAGTTCATAAACTCCAATGGTGTATAATTTACAAGCAAACTGCTCTTCAGCACTTCTGCAATCAAAACTCTGTACACTGTGCTGAAGGAGCAAGTACTGTGTAATTCATTTAATGTTTGGTAAAAACACTTTCTCTAAGTACACCATAATTTCAGTCCATTTGTAGCATTTGTCTTTATGGCCAAGTAGCCCATAGGTATAATCAAATAAATGCTGGCAATTAGATTTTTTTAATCTCAGTTCTCAACTAAATAAACTGATTTTAGTTACTCATTCAAGAGAAATATATGTATTATCTATTTGTAAATGACGGACTCATAAATTAAACTATTATAATAATACTACAAACAAGGAATCGATTATAAAATAGTTGCAGAATTATTTTAGGTCAGTCCACTAATTAATTGACCAACCGTTTCAGCTCAAAGGCTTATAATTCCTTATTTTGCCACTATAATTTATTATACATACATGGATAAGGTGTATTCTTTACTTTTAAAATGCAGTGCAAACATTTCTCTTATCAAAAGCAGATAAACTATTACCAAATTTAAATTTAAATTAATGTCCAAGCCATCTTATTATGTAAACCTAAGTACAGATTTCAGAAGGCATCATGGGAGCTCACTGCCAGACAAGCTGTCCACACAGTATGGTGGAACTTCCAGAAATCCAAATCAAATCTCTTAATCTTTCCTCTCTCTGCTTGTCTTGTTCCCATCAGGAGCCCCGACTCCCAGCAGCAGCCATGTGAGAGGAGCTGTCAACATGAAAAGGATGCCCACACCTAGCTAAAGCAGAGCAGCCCCCCCCTCCCTAACTCCTGCTCCCTCCCTTCTTCCCACATGAGGACGAGAAGATGACTATCACCAACCGGCAGTCCTTCAATGTCCTGACGGTCATCTTCCTCCTGCTGTCCACTGCAGGTCTGTAAAGTTTAGTGTGTGCTTATCAGTGAATATGCCCGTCTGGCTCTCAAAAGTTGATATTTCTTTCATTACAGGAGCCTCCATTTACTCATACAAGAGTTTCAGGGTGTATGTATGTATGTATGTATGTAAATGTTAGTGCTGTCAGTTAAACGCGGAAACGATGTTAAAGCAAACCCATTTTAACGGTGTCAATTTATTTTCAAGATTAACGTTCTTCTTGGCCTAGCAAACTTTGTTGTATTTTTTTTGTAGTTGTAACAAATAGTAATGTTAGAAAAACTACAACACCACACTGGATCTAGCTGGATCAGAAACAAAACAACATGCACGCTGCACACTCTAGTTTGGGCTTGCGAGTCGGCCAAGGAGTAGTAACGTTACGTTTTGAGTGGATGGCAAGCGTGAGACGCCGAAACGGATGCCAATAAGATTCTGAATGGAAAGTTTACTTTTTAAAAGTTGCCAAATGGTTCCATTGACAAGACCAAAGTGATCTGTGTGTTTTGTTGATGATGAACCATCATCACAGCACGTCCAGTCTGAAATACCACTTGATGGTCAAGCACACAGATGATGCCAATTTCACACACACCCCCCCAAAGTATTTTTTCCATTATTTGCTCCAAGTGTGAATGACTGCTCCGAGTGGGAATGTTACATGTGAAATTGAACTCTACAGTAGGTTATATTCCAATGTTATTTTCAATAAAATATTTTAATCGTCTGACACACACACAGAGAGTGAGAGAGAGAGAGAGAGAGAGAGAGAGAGCGAGAGAAAGAGAGAGAGAGCAGTTTCTAACTTCGGATGCTCCAACATGTGGGTCTCAGTCCTTTACCATGTGAGCCACTAGTGTCGAACTAAATACAAACTAAATGTAAAGTTTGTTTTTTATAAATCTCAAACTTGGCGTACATACGTTGTCAGCCCCATTTTGTGCGTACGCCACGTTTATAAATGAGACCCCTCTAAATGAGGACATGCTGCATTAAGAAAGCATATTATAACCCTAAAAGATACAAAGAGAAGAATCAAGCCATCCAACCAAGCCAAGCCAATTCAAGTTTAAAAATGACAAAATAGGGCAAGAGGTTGAGTGGGTGTTCGACGGACAAATCAGCAGCGAACAGGTTGGAATAATCCCATAATCATCTGAATGAGAGTGTGAATGACATTAACAACCGCCTCATTCAAGAGCAACATTTTAACTTCAACATATATAATGCATTCAAAGCCTGATAGAGACAGGGTGTAATACCTGGATTGTCACCCTTTCTACAACACTGATTTCATTTTCCAATAAAAGTCTTTTTCTATGTCTTCTCTTAAATAAAGAAAATAACTGAATCAACTAATAATACAGTGACTGTACATCTAACCTAATAATAAAATAGTAATTGTAGTAGTAACTTAATTGGTGACACACACACACACACATATATATCAAGGTGATGTATAGCCTATATAGTAGGGCTGCAACTAACAACAATTTAACATCAATTAATCTGCCATTTCTGGGGTTAATTTATCAATGTTTTAGTCTTTAAAATGTCAGAGCAAGTGACATTACATTTGTGTTTGGTCAACAGTCCAAAACTTAAAGATATTCAATTTACAATTATATAAAAACAGAGAAAATTTGCAAATATTTACACTTGAAAAGTTAGCACCAGCGAATGTTTGTCATTTTTGCTTGATAAATGATTGATTGCCATTGTTGTTCTATTGATAAGCTGATGGCATGCAGTGTGTTTCAGAACAAAGACGACAAACTGTAAGTGGAGACATATGTAAATAAATAGGATTTGTGAGCACCTACTGATGTTGCTTGTTGTTGGGGAGTGGAAGAGAGCGAGAGAGAGAGAGAGACATGGCAGTTTTCAAATCGCAAATTGTAAACATAATATGTAATGCAAGAGCCAAGCTGTAAATTGTATCCTAAATTTCAAGAGGTGTTAATGAAATTAAGCAGGTGGGTGTGTTTACAACTGTATGGTTTCCAGAACCAGCTGTTGTTCATTTGAGAAGCCAGAGACTTCCCATGAACTGTTCTCTTTCCAAACCTTTAAGTCTTGCATTGTTAGAGGACTTTATGGTCCACTTACAATGTTAAGGGCGTCTGTTTCCTCATTGCCAGTTCATGTACCCACAAACTGCTGACCCCTTCTTTACGTGCAAGGAGTTATGCATTATAAGTAACATGACTTGATTGCAGAACCGTTGTACAGCCAATGCAAAAGGTCAAATGAAGAGTTTTTCTCCCGCTATATAAAAATCACCCTTCACTTCCAATCCTACTGTGTTCTTCATCACCGCTTCCTTTCACCCCTTTTCTGTCAGAGGTTGTTGAAAGGAAGGTGGCTGGCCACACCAAGCTCATTATAACCTGAAAGAGCTCTCGCCTTTCAAATGGTGATGTGTCCCTGCCTGAGATTACTGAAAGACTTCTATCACCCCGCAGCATAAATGGACCTTGAACTAAATCACAGCACACTTTTACTGCCAGATTTTTAGGCTGCACTGATGAAACATACACAACATAAAGACAAAATCAGTTACCGTACAAAAGAACTAATCTCGATGCACATCAAACTGCATAATGCGATTTATGCTTAGACTGACAGTAATCAAGCATAAAGAAATCAAAAGGTTTTAAATATTACAGAATCAGTAAATAACACAAAAATAAAGCCAGAATCATACATCAGCATGGCTGATATCATCTCATTTCGCTTTTGGCACACAAAAATTGAATCAGCGTATCGCAATTCTTGTGATGCCAAAGATATATTTACAGTGTCACCATTGCATAGTTTGATCCATGAGAGAGAGAGCAGACAAGTTTATTTTTATCTGTAAAGTTACTCCTTTAGTACATAAATTGCTCACAATTCTGATATTTACTGTTGGGGTATTTTAGGATCATGATGTGTTAGTCTCATTGAGTTCTTTTAGATTCTTCATTTTAGACAACTCTTGGGTTGTTTTAAAATGCTAAGTAGGTTGTTAAATAATTGTATACTCACATTTCTGTTCAAAGATTTGTGGAATATTTCATGTTATCTGTCTTATACTATTTCTCTATAACACCCTGTTACTGTTGCCTCTTGGCAGAACACTCATGAAAAAGAATTAGAATTTCAATGAGGCTCACCTGGTTAAATAAAGGGGAAATCAAATGAAAAAATTATCACATTTGTATACCACTACTATATAGCTTACAGGGTCTGTCTCCTGGCAAACTGGAGCATTCATTCTTGGGCTTATTACTGGTTACAGAAAGTGAAATGCTGATACTGATTATGTATGAAGGTATTGAGCTTGTCCATGCCTGGTCCATATGATGTGCATCAACTATCATTAGCCACGTAAACTGACACTAATCATATCTGGTTCATTTCTTTGACAGATTGGTCATTTATTTTTATCAGATGGAGTCTCAGTGGCTGCTGAAGTGGAATCCTGTGATTTCATTTTCAAACTAAAGTGTATTGGATTCCAGATTCTATAATAAAAACAATATTGTTTTTCCCCTTTGTGGCAGCAAGGATGCTCAGATTTATCTTTTCCTAAAGCTGCAGGGACTTGAATGCACAGCTACAGATTAATGCAAATGAGCCAGAGAGAGATTTGTACCACATATCTTTGCATTAATGCATACCAAACTCAGAACTCTGTCATCTCATGCACATAATACAAGCTGCCAAAAAGAAAGTAGGAGTACTTTTTAGAATCACTTAAGCTTTGATGAAGAGGTAAATAGACTGATGTATGATGCATTGGAGTTCAGTTCGTGTAGAAATGTAAAGTAAAAAGTACTATTCTAACATAAATACTGGAACCGGTCTGAGGAGTATTTTCAGTGTTTCCATCCAGAAGCCCTGATACTAATAGATCATATGTACTTAAAGGTTGAAACTTAGGGCCCTTATTCCTTATGTGATGTGTTCTTATTATTTTTGCTAGTACATTGTGTTTGTTTTCTGTTCCTAGTCCTACTTCATTATTGTTACAAGCACTACCTTGTTCCATGTCTTTTCTGAGGCTTCCCAAACAAGAAACATTCAGAACTTGTTTTGTAATTCGGCTCCTGCAGTTTGAAAGGGGTTTCCTTGAGAGTAATTTTTCCATCAATAATTCTAAGAGGCTGTCATTTTTCAGTGTAGGAAGCCTAACACAAACTCTGCTCAAAAGGTCATGAGTTAGATCTCACAGACTGTGTTTTTGTCTGCTGTACTGAAATACCTGGTGTCTGACATTTTACATCTAAATCTTTGTCTACAACTGCAGCCCTCTCAGCTCATTATCGAGTGTGTGAACCCTACACCGATCACAAGGGGCGTTACCACTTCGGCTTTCATTGTCCACGCCTCTCAGACAACAAGACCTACGTGTTCTGCTGCTACCACAACAACACCGCCTTCAAATACTGCTGCAACGAGACAGAGTTCCAGATGGTCATGCAGATCAACCTCACCACCACCTCAGATGGTTATGCACACAAGTAAGAAAAATTAAAAAAAAATAAATAAATAAAAATAAATCACACTGCGGTTTGATTTTAAAGTGATATTAAAAGGTTTATATTTAAAATTAAAATATAAAAAGTCCTCATCTCTGTCTACACTGTTCTACAGCAACACATAGTGTAGAAAAATAGTACATGTTCTACTCACCAGGGTGGCAGCCTGGCTGTGATCAATGTAATATACTACCAAAGAAGTCATACTGTTCACGGCCCATACTAGGCAGGTCAATTTATATTTGAAATACCAATTCATGTTTGTGGGAAAACAATTCATTTGTTAAACAGGAATGACAGTCTATAAGGGCAACAGACCATTTAAAGTAGTTTGGCTTGTGGTACAACAGAAGGTGCTCTCAAAATTCACACATACTAAGTTAATTAAGATCTAAGAATTAGATCGAACTTGACACTTAAAAAGTTTCAGCCCTAGGTCCTTCTGTATGTACTCCTCTGTCATTGTATTGTGCCCTAGAAAGCCATCAGAGAGTGCATACCTTCACTAAATTTGTTACTTTAATAACAGAAAATGTTTAGAAATGTTCAGTCTGGATCAAAACACACACCAGGATGGACAGTCAGTTATGTTGATGTTGGAGAATAATTAAATCCATGGATGGATTACAAGCAGGGACTAGCAGGCACAGGCCCATAGATTAGAAAATGCATTTTCTTTCCAACAATTTTTCCTTGAAAAATGATTGATGTATTATAAAAATAGTTAAGATTATTTTTGGCAGTTGACTAATTGTTTGAGCTGTGAAGCAATGCATAAATAATCTGTGCCTCTCAGTTAAGAAGAAGTAAGCCAAAATATGAAGTGCTTATTGATGGCCACATTGTGGCATGATCCACATCAAAAGCTATTTAGTTATTTTTAGGGCCATTATGGAACTTTCCACCAAATTACATTGAACTCTGTTTTGTAGTTTTTGAGATATCCTGGAAAACAAATGGGACCAAAGCAAAACCTTAATGGCTTGGTCGAGGTAATTTAGGAGAAAATAGGTTGTGCTGAATCTTGAATAGAGTTTTCTGGGAACGTGGTGGAACAAACAGTTTCAGAGATGACATTTTCTTAGATCAAATAAAAACTGCTGGTTAGTCTGCTTGCCTAGAAACGGTCCCTCGACCTTATCACATTCATTGATGCAGTTTGCCTTTTACTCAAAAGGGTTCATTGACATTGATCCACACCTACGAAGCATTCAAAACCACCACAGAGAAGAGAAGCTGCTGAGAGCAGTGTTGCAGTGGGACGCTCCACACAATAGCTCACAAAGGCAGGTGTTAAGTGTTGGCTATTATATCAAGTACCACTATGGTATCATATTATACAGTAGTAAAGATACCTATGCAAGAATTGTAGTGCATAGTAATAGTATTAAGAGTAAGCTACACTACATGTTCCAAGATATCACAGTATATTTTCACAGAGGGCACATACTGTACAATGAATGACACACGTAGTCATTGCAGGATAAGTACGTAAGCTGAGTGAGGGACAAAGAAAATGAGCCTCTTGTCCTGTGGCAGCGCTCAGCTCTTTCTGCTAATGCCTTCCCAGCAAGCCTCTGTCTCGGGTGGTTCACACTGCCCTGCAGTAGGTCATGACATTTCATTTTAGTGTCATCCTGGCTCACTGGGCGATAGGACTGCGGGTTTGATATTTACCACTGGCCAAGCCAGTTAAACTGCCTGCCTCCACTACGTGGAGAAAGTTGTATTATAGTTTAAGGTTTACTGCAGTTCAAACCAGAAAGAGGCATTTTTCCTCTGAGGGTTTCATGATGCAGATTCACAATAGATTCAGATTGGAAGAGTCATCTGAGAATAACATTTTAGGAAAGCAACAGGTCCAGCTAGAAAGCTTTGACAGATAATCAATATATCAATTGCGATAATCAATTGCATATGCTTTCCTTCTCTAAGGGAACTGTTAAATATTGAATAACATTTATAGTAGTTGTGTGGGTCATGATCGATCCTTCAAAGGACTACGCATATTCTTCTTTGCATGCCTCCAAGGCTGATATATCCTGGCCTGTTGGCCCCTCAAATTACCTGAGCAGATGCACAAACTAAATTATAGGTAAATATCTCTGACGCAGAGGTGACAAAAGGCAAATGCAGTTAAGGATACATTTAGATATCAGTGCAGAAGTGGCAATCACCTGCCTTAGTGCTCATTCCAGCAATGGCAATGTTCATTTATTCAGATAAATATCACAAGGCCAAAACATTTGCAGATAAGTGAATTCACTGTAACTGAACTAGAAGCACTTGGACATAAATTTTTTTGTAAGGGCTTCAATCAATGCAGTCAAACAGATTGCAAAGTGTGCTGAAATAACATTAAAGAATAGTTTCCCCTTAATAAATCTAGTTTAAAGTAATATCCTGTGTCATCAGAATATTTTTTTCATTCTGTATGATAGAACATCCTAATAGGACAGAGTCACTTTCAATTTGTGTAAAATTCCCCAACTAAATGTCCTAAGTGCCATAGAAACAAAGGCATCTCACTCAACTATTTAGTATTTAGTTTTGGCACAAATGCAGCGTCTCATTTTTCAGGAAGCTACTTCAGCGCATTTACCTTGCTGTATTTTATGGATAAGGGTGGACTAAAATAAAGTTCAAATTTGCCCTTAAATCCAGCTGGAACAAGTAATACATGGCAAAAATGTATGACAGGAGAAAAGTAGGTGCACAGATTTTCAGAGGCCCCACAGAGGAGCCAATATGAGATGGATTTAAGTGTCTTATGCTAATGGAATTCCTTATTCAATTTAAGAAGCGGTAATTTAAAAAGCAGCAAATGGAACAGATGGAGAGTTTCTTAATCATTTATTTATCGTTTTTTGAAGTACTTTTTAATCAAGGGATTTGATAAATGTCATGGTCTTGCCACATATACAGCAAACATTCACACCTGGCAGCTCTTTTTTAGCTATTGGGATTTCAGGGCCCAGCCTGAAGGGTATCTGTATGGTCGCTCTCAGCATGTGAGTGTTTATCATCATCTTTCCCAGATTACACTGTGCTAATTCTCACGGTCTGTCTCTCCCGCAATTATACAGCCCTGGTCGGCGTGTGGATCTACGGCTTCTTCGTAATGGTGCTGCTGGCCCTGGACTTTCTCTACTACTCAGCCATAAACTACGAGCTGTGCCGGGTCTACCTGGAGAAATGGGGTCTGGGAGGACGCCAAAGAAGGCTCGAAGTCAGTGGCACAGGTCCATGCCAGAAGAGAACGAATCCCAGGTTCAAGCCCAGCCCATGGTCCCCAGCCACTACCAGCCCAGACACAGCCTCAGAGGGGAGAGCCACAGCCCCACACTCCTGCCCTACAACACATCCACAGCATGGTGAGTCACTGTCACATGATGACCGCCAACCTGCAGTTTGGCATGCATGTCTGTAAAGCTGCAGGAATCAGCAACTCGTGAACAAAATCACCTGGGTAATCTCCATGGGAGAGTTGGCAGTGTTCAAAGAATACTAAGTAATAATAAGAATATACATAACAGACAGATAGCTGGAAAAGACTGTTGGGATTTTAGATCTGTTCATTAGACAACCTGATGATGTAGCCTAGCTTTATGTTAAGGGATTATGGTCAAGTCCATTTTAGGTAGAAAGCGCAAAACCACACATTTTCTCATCGAAAATAGGACATTATCTTACTTAAGACCGTCAATTCAGATATAGACAAAGTCTAGAAACTTGAATTGCAAAAAGGGAGAAACCTTCATAAGGTATAGCTTGACAATAGCCAATTCAGAACATAAACTATTTTTTGTGTTGTGTTTTTCTCAGCTACCTAACAAGCCATCTGACTAATTTAGCAAAGCAATTTCTAACTTTTGAGAATGCAGACAAAGTAAGGTGCAGACCAGTGTGAGAAAAACATGTTGCACAATGTTAGCAACAAAGTCAATCATGTAAATCATAGTGATGGCTGACTGAATATGAGAAAACACTGCTGTCAACATTTAAACCAAT
>JABXJD010001408.1:0-89916 GCA_013375575.1 Percina caprodes | reverse complement strand
AGTACTTAAGTACTTGAGTGCCAAGCTCTCGTGGTCATATGTTTGAATAAGTGCCTGTCTTGTACAACAACCTACCTCGCCTTGTCAAGTGGGCCCTCGGATCCATGTTTGCAGTCACTTTAATTCTTAAATCCTACCTTTAAATATTTGAAGAGCCCGACATGAATTAAGAACAAGGAGAGGAGAGGCTGCACAGCGCACGTAGGACTACAAGAATAGGAATGCATTCATAATTAATGCGCCTAAGTTCCCTCTCTTGATTTAATTCAAGGCCAATGAGCATAGTGAGCTAAATTAACTTGTTTTACACATTTAACATGTGATGGAAATGCAAATTGTTTGTTCCCAAGTTGGGAATACAAGGATTTGATAATTATTTAAAAGGGAAATGACATTTTCTTTGTCGAAGGATTCCAGGTGTGATGTTTATGTGTAGTGCTTTATTTTCCAGGGGAACTCACTTCCTCTCCTACGTCCACTTCAGTATGTCATTTTTGACATTTCCTAGAATGTTTTTTAAAAAAGACGGGAAGACAGCATGCTGTATGCAGCTGTGGGTTACATGTAGGCTACAGTCCAGAAAAAGTGGAAGTCATGTAGTGTGCCCATATACTGTAGCGGTATGCCACAGTATCATGGTCTACTGAACCCGCTGCTGTTTAAGAAATTGGTTCGACTTACAATAGATTTGTCTCTGTTTGATTGTTCAGATGGCTGAAAATGTTGCTATCAGACGTCTCTGCGGTTGGGGGAATTTTATGGATCACATCCTCACGACTGAATACACCGCCAAACAATAAAAGATAGATGTTCCTTGAGGAGGTTTAAGTGTTTTAGGATGGACTTTCTCTGTAGACGAAAACGTATTATTTTATAAGATTAGATATAATCTAAGAAATTGTTGCAGGCAGACAATTGTCATTCTGAATGACACGTCAACAAAACATTGAATCCATTCCTGCACGCTCTCTGGTCGGCAAATCAACCAAAAACAGAAAAATATATAATAATAAAAACAACAATAATAATGTTCCTTTTGGTTTGTTTTGTAATGGGAACTGGAAGCACATATAATCATGAGAGAAGACCGAGCCCTATTTGAAAGAAGCAGTTCAAACCTTCATGTGTTATTTGATTAGTGAAAACTCCAATCTGTCATTTCAACACCGACAGCTTCACACATTTGGCGTTGCCGGGTGGATTTGTTTTTTTATGGCTGAATATTTATTAGAGCAACTGAAGTGGATTACTTCTCTTCAGGAAAGCGCTACAGCACCGTTTATTCCTTGCTCCTACAATTACACAGCTCCAAATAGTGCAATTTAACAACATGCACTGCACTTTTTGTCTTTATCACAGTTTTAAAAATCTTAATTTGCAACTTTATGAGCAGCTTTGTCTTGTAAGGAAGTCAGTTATGGATGAGTATTCAAACACAAGAGTAAGAGCTAGAGTGTGTGGTTCTGTTTGTAGACAATGTGTGTGAATGTGCCAGGCTGGAGGCAAAAAAGCCAGAACATTGATATGGTGTGAGTAAGGAAGACAGAGACAGACGTATGTAAACAAAGCAGGCAGAGGAAAAGCGAAGTGGAAGCATGCTGAGTGTTGGACTGTGGATTTGTCTCCTCAGCTGCTGGCTAAGTCTGTCATCTGTTCGCAGGTTGAATCAACATCTGGCAAAAACCACATGAACGCAAGCTCTGAGCCACCGACAAGGAGGCAGTGAGGGAGAGGGAGAAGCTTACACACTTGATTGGGTGTCACAGTTGTACTGTACACATGGAGAGAACACAGAGTGCAGCATTTTCAGTACATCTGTAGGCAGATTTTGCTGGACGTAATTCATTAGAAAGCACTGTAATCACATTACGGTTTTCTGTGAGGGAGTCAAGCAGGATATCAAAGGTCTACTTTTAGTCATCACATCACATTTACTGATCTTTTACAGGTTATATTACATGCACAGTAATGTAAATAAGTATCATACCTAAATACATGGACACAATTGTTTTTGTCGTGGTGGTGAGCACAAATTTTAATCTAATGTATTGAAATTTCTCCTTTTTTCATGGTGGTCAGCACGTAATGGGAAGCATCTATACGTGGGTTGGGTTTAGGAAAAGAATTACACGGAAAGGACATGTCACACAGCGGGACACAGTCCAGGGTCTCTAGGGGACGCGCGACAACAATAGCACGGATGGTTATTCAGATGCACACTTAATGTATATAATATTGTAACTCAGCAATAGATGTAAAAAGGTAAGGACTAAGCTTTTTAGTCTCATTGCTATGTTCAGAACCTTCAATACCCTAGAGAAGGGACCCACAGTGGCCCCAACACTGTTAGAAAAGTGGTGTTGTAAATATCACGGCAGAAACACAACAGCTATGGCTCCATGCCGCCAAAGATGGCACCAAAGTTAAATAAATAAAAAAATTCACAGATTACCAATTTAAATGAGTGTGCAGACAGTGTTTCAGTCAGCCTTCACAGGACATCCTCAATGCATCAAGCTGTCGTTCTATTTCTGGGCCGTGGGAGAGAGAGAGAGACGTCCTGGATCAGTGCCTGTTCAGGCTTTATGGGAGACCTCCTCCTCTTGCAGTTCAAGTCAATTGTCAACATGATTTATGGAGATGTGAGCTATCTCCAGACTGGCTACTCAATCTTCCCCCGACGAATCGGTACCATCGGCCCATGTAACCGTCCTTTGTTTTCTTCAGCGGCCAATTTTATATCCAAGCTAACAAATTAAACCTGCCATGTTTTTGAGGAAGCTATTTTTCCTCCGTTCCTCCTTTTTTTCCATGTATGACCTGCTCGACAATTACCGTAGATGTGAGATTGACATGGAGGAATGAACTTCACAGAACAGTTTGGCACACAACAGTTTTCCCCCCTCCTCCAAGGCTCGGATATGAGTAATGTCCAGGATTTTAATGGAGGTTTAGTGTCGTAACATTTAATGGTTGGGAACTTGGTTTCAGATGACACGTTCAGAGTCTAGCGTCTCTCAAAGACGCGCACCACTTATTGTCCCAATCACGTCGTATAGCTCACCAACACCAACACAAACTTGATTAATGTGGTTGGCTTTTATGGGCTGGATAAAAGACTCTGCATATTACCCAGGCAATTATAATACCCCAGGAAACTCTTCTAAAACCAATCTCATGCAGTCAACATAAGTGGTGGTAACTTTCAAAGTTTGGCTATGTAAGTTTTCAAATGACTCCTCTCCACTACCACTAAAAAGAAAATTAGGGTCCAGTGAGCAATCAGCCATATCTTTATCCAGTAACATTGCTGCTCTGACTTGCCTGCAGATTAGGGGAAATGAACTCCCGGTGGCAAAGTGGCTGAAAGGTTGGAGAAAACAGAAATGGCAGCAGGTTTGACCTGGCTAGTAAATCCATCGGCAGTCTGTAAAAGTGGAGACGATCAAAATACTGTCTCAGCCGGACCTCCCTCCACAGCGCTGCAGAGGAGGGTGTGGCTAGTCCACACAGCATTCCAGGATGGGAGAAAACTCTGGTTTATTGGTATTTCTTTAAACCAATCACAATCATCTTGGGTGGCACCAAGCACTGGGAAAATCTTTGCTTGCTAAAAACTAGCAAGCATCTAGCATCCACAGACAAATTGTCAGAGAAAGAACGTGATTGATAGGAATGTAAAAATTACTTCCTGTCTTCTTGACTGTCAAATTGTCAAATTGAAACAACAAATTGTCACCGCATTATTTGTTAATTTCCCTTTGACTACAAAACTGCAGCCAGGTCGTGCCTACCAAAGGCTCATGAAAGAAATTAAATAAGTTGTGGAATGCAGAAAAAAATAAGTCATTGGGCTGGAAACAGCAGCGGGGGTGATTCATGGGAGCTGTGGATTTCAGGAGACAGGAAGAAAAGCTTTAGGCTTTTAAGACTCTTCATCACCCCCACCTCCACCCTCTCTCCCCTTCTTTCTTCCAACACAAAAACAACACAAATGCGCACAAAGGCACGCGGGTCCACAGTCTGGAGTATCTCCACCTATAGTGGCAGATGAGAGAGATGGATGGGGCGGCAATAGTTTCTGATTTAGTTCGCACAATAAGGCTGAGTGATTTTCTCTGTGGAGCGTGTCTTGCCTCACTCGTCTCCCCCACGACCGACCCCATTCTCTCCCCATTCCCGCACCCTCCCTTCCCTCCTCCCCCAATGCTGCTCAGAAGATTGCCTCTCTTTTCCTGGTGCGATTGAGTCGATAGCCACTAATGGATTCAGAGCCCTGGGTTCATTTAGGAGGAGAACTGTTGGTGATCTTGCTTTAAGTCCAGAATAAGCAGGGAAGGCTGATAAACACGTAAACCCGGTGCTATATGGTCCGCATCAAAAAGGCGAGATTTGAAATATGTATAGACAGGGCTCCTGAGTTTGCAGGGGAGCAACGATTGTATCTATCATTACGAGTATAAACTATTCATAGATATTGTGCTCAATACCTTAGAAGTCAAAGACACATTCTCCTCCTTCGCGTTCCTGTAGAAAACACTTGAATGAGCAGGATAAACAGCTCAGTGAAGGGAAACCTGAAGCTACAATATATAATCATAAATTCATATACCGAGGCACAAACTCAAACACCGGTGCCCCTGCACGGCGTGAGCAGGCTTCTTTCAGCTCGCCTCGGGGCTGGGGAACCTCATTGTCATGTTGAACAAATGCGCCGTCAAAGCTGCACTTTAAAGATGGGATGTGTCACAGGGGATATGGGGAAGCAAACACAGCAGCACAGCGACAATCCTTGGCATTTGGCTATGAGCACTCGTCTTAGCTGCTGCTGAATACATCATCTGAGCGCAGGTATGATAAATCTCCTGACGGGGGAGGAGGGTTTGAGGTGAGGAGCCAGAGACACACTGGGAGTCCATTTGACTTTGGTCCAAACAGAGCCTAATCTGAAGATGGCTTTGTGCTGTGGGGCGCGTTGGTCCTCTATACTCCTACCTTCATATAAAAAAAAACACACAGAATCATCTTCAAGGGGAAGTACTGACACACTGTTACTCTCAGTGCTTCAGGGCCGGCTGTGGCTCAGTGGTAGAGTAGTTGCCTGCCAATTGGAAGGTTGGTGGTTCTATCCCTTCAGTCCCAAGTCAAAATGTCCTTGGGCAAGACACTGGGGGCATTGGGGGCCAAATGTGTGTGTTTATCTGTTTTACTATGTAAAAGCGTTTTGAGTAGTAGTCGTTAAGACTAGAAAAGCGCTATATAAGATTTACATCTTACATTTACAAGTACAGCAGCTTGTTTGGGACCCATTTGTGTCACAAACTACTGCTACTTTGTTAAATTTAACAAAGGGTGCACAATCACGGAAGGCTAGTGGTTTGGGTTCAAATAAGTTGTTACGCTATGTAATGTTAAAACGTTATGGCTACAATAGCCTGTGTAACTTAAAGTAAATAACTGTCACTGCCCGATGTGAGTCAAGTGCAGATGTTACGCTTGCTCAGATTTACGGTTTACTGTCATACTGAAATTTGTGAAATCCATGAAATAAACTTTTCTCATGACAAACAATGAAAAATAATTTTAAAAAAGACAATTGGAAACATTTAAAAAATGTAGTTATCTATGATTGTTTGATTGCTAACATTAGCTCGAAATGCCATTCAAGTGACAGCCTTGTTGTGTTTGATGATAACTTGTAGCCAGCAGTGAAGGAACTTTATTAAGTAGGTCCATTTTTACTGTACAGAAGTCTCGCGTTAGTATCTTGAATGCTACTTGTCGCAAAGTGACGCATGCGCAACTCAAACCTGCACTTGACTTACATCGGGGAGTGACAATAACGTTGACTTATTCACACGGGACACAAACAATGAAGAAGAAGTCCATTCTTGGAGCTACTCTGACCACCGATCCCTAAACGACTTTTCACATGGGGGAGCAACACTTTGCCTGCATAGTTGCGTGGATCCGCTACTGCGCTCCTCATGTGAAGTTCAACACTCCACAATTCAACGGCAGGCGATCGATGTGTGGTAACCATGGGGATTCTGTGCACTACTTCAAGCAAAACCCCTGCTGTCTACGTCCTGATAACGGTTTCAAACAGTTTCATGTTTTAGGGAACTCACAAACAAGAATCAGTCTCTTGTTCCTTTATTTTCAGGGTGCGTTGCTCACGTAGGGAAAAGTTCAACACACGTCATCTCTCGCGGTGGGCAGGGGTGTGCGTTTGTTGAGCACGAATGCGTGGGATTGTACCCGCGTGTCGTGTCGCCTGTCAAACTGCCCGCGCCTCCCTACCCGCCCGCTCCTCTCGCATTCAAAATTAATTATGAGGCACAACAATCCTGTGAAAAGCCTGTAACTCGCGCTCTCTAACTGCCGCTCTCTAACCGCCGCTCTCTAACCGCCGCTCCCTAACGGTCGCTCTCTAACTGCCGCTCTCTAACCGCCGCTCCCTAACGGTCGCTCTCTAACCGCCGCTCTCTAACCGCCGCTCCCTAACGGTCACTACCTAACCGCTGCTCTCACAAGCATTAAAAAAAAAAACGTTTTAAGTTACCAAAAAGTGAAAATGGGGTTGGCATTACATTATCTTAGGACTCATTATGTTCTGAGGAATTTATCAGTGTTTAAAGCGTACCTGTAAAATTAGAGAGGGATGCGGGTAGCATTGGTCGCCTTTGTTTTTATGCTTCTGTTGCAGCACTTTGCACCTGCCTCCAATGTTGACACTTGAGAATAAAAGCTTTTTTTTTTTTTAAATAGGTAGATAGGTCAAACACTACCAGAAGCAGAAGGGTAGACACAGGGCTTAGAGCTGGACGCAAGGACAGTGCAGCCAATTATTATTTTTTCCTGCTCCACTTCTTTTCCTTTTCACATGTGCAAACACACTGATGAGTCATGCTATGAAGTGAAAAGTGCCTTTCCCTTGTAGAACGTGTTGAAGGAAGCGAGAAAAGTGTGGGTGGACAGCTTTTTTGTGTGTCTTCCTATCAGTTTCATCCACTCTGACAAGTTCCCCGGCTACTGTGTAAAATCCTTTGGCATCGGAGGAGGAAACCAACCCGTGCTGGCCCCAGTAAGATTGTGTAAAAATCAATGATGTTTAGATAAACTCACTATCAGTCTTGACATCTGCTCTGCCTCCTCTTCATCTCTTTCCTCTACGGAGCACAACAACAAGAAAAACAAGCCTCGGAAACGTTGCACTTTGTGTGTGTGTGTGTGTGTATGTGTGTGTGTGTATTGTGTTGGGGCAAGAGGAGGGGGAAGTTGGAAGTACAGAGGGAAGCCATATTGGATTATGAGTAACGTTGCAGACTGGTGAATACTCTATTGTCCGCGTCATTTCCCCACTTGCCATTTCTTTCTATGGGAGCAGCCATGCTATGCATTCTGGTGGTGTCACAGGGACACTCTTCATTTGCATAAAGCCTCTCAAAATGTGACAAAAATCTCCCAAACTGACCTTTGTCGATCTGAAATGAAGCCAGATTCAGCTACTGCATAGCCTATTTCTCGCTTAAAAAGTTTTCAAAAACATGTTTCGGTATTGTGCCTCACTAGCAGCAGGGTAAGATGTGGACGAGATGCATGCCATTCAAAGGGCCCCATCTCACCCCCATGCACCCTGCGGAGCACAAAGCCAGACGCAAGTGTCTTGGCTATTTTAAGACTGAAGTATTTGTTAATTTCCCGTCCAGCGCCCACGTTGTTAACCCTCATGATGTCCTCGGGTCAAATTAACCCGTTTTCCTATGGCAATGTTCTTTTTAATTACCCAAAATAACATGATTGATTCCACACAAGTACAAATCTATCTTTCATGAATCTTATTCAATTTTATAGCATTTGGAAAAAACTAATTGAAGTGCTTTTGAAATAGTATTGAGTAAAAGTTGACATATTCCAGTCTGTGATTATCCATCAACATCCATTCCTTTCATTTTAGTCTAAATAATTCCCAATTTCTGCTTTTCTAATGCAAACATTAGGTATAATTTCCTAAAAATGAGGTTTATTGACCATAAATCCCAAAAATAACTGTAAAACCAAAGTTAATAAGTTAGTGATACGTATTGTTAGACGTCAAAAAAAAGTAACCAACATTGAAAAAATATGTTGAAAAACGGAACAAAAACGTAAGAAAAAGTTAAAAACATTGATTAAAAAGTGTCAACTAAAGTGTTGATTTTCAATTTTGACGGGAAGACAACACAAGGGTTAAGTGGTTTTGTGTATAGAGAGTAGTGGTTTGAGAGAAGTGTTGCTTGCGTGTGATATGGGATAAAATCATTGAGTGCATGAACATAATAGCAGCCGTGTTGACAGGCATCTGCGAACATGTCTAAAGTTTGCCAGGTTGAAGTTAATGTGATTACAAACCTTCTTATAATGCGATTTAAAAGTAAAAATAAAAATATGACGGTGCAAACCTGCCATCATAATAGCAATGGGCCAAGGTAGAAACGCGCCTGGCTGTTAAAGGGAATGGGAGATGACAATCTGATTGGTTGATTGCACGTTATGCCCCAAAACCTTCCTATGAATTAATGAAGACACTAAATACAACCCTTATGAACCATGCGCCCGGGGCACAGACCCTTTTTTCCGCCGTCAAACTAGCAAAAGTGGATTTGGACACACCTGAAACGCACCTGCGCCGTGAGTTTCACGTCGTGTGCTTAGATCATTAAAATAGAGCCCAAAGTCTGGGAGGGAAAGTTTGCAGATCTCCTTGTGAGAGCAAAGGACTGTGGGTACACAGGGATGGACAGAGGATGGAAGGATCCACTCACACAGTGACAGCAGGGAGGGTGCAAAGAGAGGTTTGTCATGCAGGTTTAAAAGACAATACAGTGGTCCAAATGCTTGTGGGCTTTTGCTTTTATGTATTTATTTATTATTATTTTACTTTTTTGTTTTACATTTTTTTATTAAATTTATTTATGAATTATGTATCTCATGTATCTTTTTTATATTTATCAATTTAGTTATTCAAATGTGATAATTCTTATTTTGTATTTAATCCTACTTTTTATGCTAGATACTATTTCATTCAGTTTTGTATTCAACATTTTTTTCAAATATTTTCTATAAAGTTGGTTTATCTTCGTGGTGAAATTGTTTCACACTGTACTATTTATTTTTATTATTATTACAATTATTAATTTTAGTTTTTTTTTCAATTTTCAAAATATTCATTATTTTATATTTGTTTAATACTTTTTTTTCTCTTTGGTCTATTTTTATATATCATAAAATATATCATTTTCTAACTACGACACAGGAAGTATAGCCAATCGATGGCGGTCTTGAATCCCAGACGAGTCACGTCTGCTGGATGTAGAACACTCTGCAGTCTGGGATCAGAGAACTTAGCACAGCCTTCTGCTCCCGAGATGTCTTTTATCCATTTGCTCTCCCTTTAACCGATCACCATTTCAGACGTGCGGAGAAGGGATTCAGACCCAATATTCTCTCGCCCCACCTCATATGAGACATGACAGGAGGCAGGAGATGGAAGATTCAGCTCCTCGGCAGCAGTGTAAGCCTCAAATTACCCGATAGATTAGATGCAACACCAGAGGGGCACAACAGGCCTCTCAGGCATCAGAAATACCTGGCGTGAAGGGGTACAGGTCAACATTAGAGTGCATCCTGGAGCCAAAGCCGCATCTGGGCTCCGTTGCAAGCAGCAGATAGCATATGGAATTACATGTAAGGGTACTTGGTGCAGGCTTGATGAGTGGGAAAGAGATGGTCCAATACCATTGTTATTCTTCCTGATACCAATGCCTGAACTCACGTATCAGCCGATAGCCATAGTACAAAGCATATCAGTTCATCACATAATATATTATGATATAACCAAATGTAGAAAGAGTACAAAAATATTCTAATTAACCCTTGTTTTGTCTTCACTTTTGGGTCCCTCTCGTATCCCTTGAGTCAAATTGACCCGTGACTTATATGGGGTTTTAACCCTTGTGTTGTCTTCCCGTCAAAATTGAAAAAGCTTTTGTGTTGATGCTTTTTATCAATGTTTTTAACTTTTTCCCTACGTTTTTGTCCCTTTTTTTTTCACACTTTTGATGCTTTTTTTCCAATGTTTGTCACTTTTTCTTTAGTTTTACAGTTGTTTTTGGAATTTATGGTCAACACACCTCATTTATAGGAAATTATACCTAATGTTTGAGTTAGAAAAGTAGAAATTAGGAATTATTGAGACTAAAATTAAAGGAATGTATGTTAATGGATAATCTCAGACTGGAATATGTCTTAAATTTGAATAAGACACCGCAAAATAAAAATTAAAGTATTTGTACTTGCCAAAGAGCGGATTGTGTGGAATCAATCATGTTATTTTGGGTAATTACGATTGGGTAATTAAAAAAAACATTAAAATAGGTAAAAAGGTCAATTTTAACATGAGGGTTAAGTAAAAGTATTACTTTGATGACTTAAGTACAAGTCAAATTACCAGTATTAAAATCTACTTTAGTAAAGTAAAGCCTAGATTGTTTAAAATGCACTCAGAGTAGTTACTTTTTAACAGCGGGGAAGCTGTACTTTTTTTACATTTGTACTTAATTAATATCTTATTTATACTCACTTATTTAATTAATGGTCTATGGGCAGGTACAAAGTATACTTTGCCATAACAACGTAAGACCTTTTTTTTACGTCTTTTACTCAGTATGGGATCCATCCATCCATCCATTTTCATCCGCTTATCCGGTATCGGGTCACGGGGGCAGCAGCTCCAGCAGCGGACCCCAAACTTCCCTTTCCCGAGCCACATCAACCAGCTCCGACTGGGGGATCCCGAGGCGTTCCCAGGCCAGGTTGGAGATATAATCTCTCCACCTAGTCCTGGGAGGAGGCCTCGGGGAAGACCCAGGACTCAGTATGGGATGTGACTGAAAATGTGTCAAAGTACAATACTTCAAACAAAACAGACTTAAGTAAAAGTACAGATTTTACAAACTAGTTTACAAAGTAGGTGTACATATGAAAACTACTCAAAACGCGAGTTGCCATTTTTTTTACTTTCCACCTCTGGATATAACAGCTGTGTGCTAATATCCCTGTATGGATGTGATATGATTTCTATATCTGAACAAACAATGAATTTATTTTACTATCCAGTTTGAGTTGTTGAGTGAGTCATGAACGGAAGAAGAACATATAGATAAACTATTTATAGGTAGATTTTCTTCAGGCCTAAATTGCGTGGTATGGGATCGGTGCATCTCCAGTACTCCAGTACTCTCTAAAACCAGGATTTAGGGCAGTATCGGGAGGTTTTTCTGATACTGAAAGTGATATGATTTCTATAGTTGTTGTACAGCCTGGCGCACGTTAAACCTTTTGTGAAATACAAACACTGAATGTCATAGAACTTTCTTTTATATCCTGATTGACAGTGAGTCCTAAATGGAAAAAGAACATAGAGGAACTACTTTAAAGTAGATTTTCTTCAGGGCTAAATTACATGGTATCAGATCGGTGCATAATCTCCAGTACTTTCCTATACCAGCATTTTAGGCCGTATCAGAGACTTTTCCGATACTGGTATCTGTATTGGAACATCTCTACTCCGGGGTTAAGGTGAAGGATTTCAACCGGAGAGCAAAGCAGCGTACTCATGTCTAATATTTATGACACTCAGTAAAAAACTGTGCTAGGTTTCCGGATGGGAGATAGTGTCGGTCCTTTTCAATGCAGTTATTACATGGCTGAGTGGAGATGTAGGTGGACAGAGGACTAAATGAGGAATGGAGGTGTAATCATGGTTGGACAGCAGTGGAGGACTTGAAGAGGCAGATGACACTACAGCTGTGCTGTGCCTCAGATTCATTTGTCTCAGGTGGTTTGCTACAGATTGTTAGCTTAATAACTTTTTCAGAGAGGTAGCAGCTCATGGGGGCAGGAACAAGTTTTTGGTTAGAATTTTAGTAAAGTTTTTACTTGGGGTCTGTCTGTCTGAACTATCTCATGAACTGTTCATTCAATCTACTTCACACTTGGTTTCCTGGGAACTTCATAAACTTGGGGTTTGGATTTTTGGAGCAATTTGAACAGTATTGGACATAGGATTGGACGGAGCCACGGTGCCTCTGCAAAATCGCCTCGGGAAGGAGCTGGCTTTGGTGGAACATTTAAAGGTTGTTTTAGTTGTGCAACAGAAAACTCAGATTGGACAGATAGTCTAGCTAGCTGTCTGGATTTACCCTGCAGAGATCTGAGGACCAGGTAACCATAGTCCTCAGAAATCCAACGCGGTTTAAATTTCCAACACAAAGAAAGCAGAAGGTAACAGACATCTGACAGATTTTCCGGCGGCAACGGAGCAATCCCGGAAGTGGAACGTTGTAGAGAGACTAGATAAAGCCAGCTATCAGCTCCTCTAAAGCTCACTTATTAACTTTCCTGTTGTCCTATGGTCAAATTTGACCCCTTTAAAAATAATGTCTATCTGAAATACGGGTTTCTTTTTAACCAAATTACCACAAAAAAAATGGATTGGATTACTTACAACGTTCTTTGCAAATACAATTGATCACTTTCATTCCTGAGTAAACTCATCTGTACATTCTTCTGATCTTAACTATTAGTCAAAATAATTCATAATTTCTGCTTTTTTTAACTCAAATATTAGGTATAAATCTATTTAAACAAGGGTTATTAACCATGAATTCCAAAAAGTAGTGTATAACTAGTGGTGGTAAGGTGGTGTTAGTGAAAACTAAAAACAAAAGGGACAAAAATGTCAAATTTGTGACTGTTTTTGACCCGGAGGACAACACAAGGGTTAACACGTTATATCTCATTTGTTAAAATAGAACATTAAAGTGTAAAATCCAGCTGTTTTCAGAGCAGTTTCCTGCCTCCACAACAGATATGAGAGTGGTATCGATCCTCTCACAAAGCAAATAAGAATCCTAAAATGTGATTCCACAACATATTTATGTAGCTCTAATATCCCTGTTTCTTCTTCTTCTATCTAGCTTATTCAGAGTGGTTTGCTAGAGTGAGCTGCTTGACATCTGGTTGAGACACAGCTGTTGATGGACACGGGTTGCATGGTAGCGCTCAAATTATTTTGGAACTTGTGACCTAGGGCTGGCCGATATGGATCAAATATAACGATTTTTCTGACCAAATACTTTGATACCTACATTGCGATTATACTGTAGGGCTGAGATTTGGTGATTTCACAAAATATTTGCACAACAAGATTTGTGATAAATAATCATGAGTAATGTGGATGTAATGAATAAGTGGGTAAAGGCTATTTATAGAGCTGCGAGAACAGTCTGGAAAATGATATCACTTCAATGTAATGCAGCCTGTAAAACCAGAAAAGTACAACACATGTCATATGACAATATCCAAAATCAAAGACGATATCTAGCCTAATATCAGGATATTGATATATTGCCTAGCGATATTGTGACCTTACGCTTTTAAACATACATTGAAAGGATTTGATGCCGTTTTAAAAAGTTCAAATGTGAAATAACTAGTCATGAACTAGTGGAAAGTTGGAATAGAAAGAATCAAGGAGATGGCACCCTTGGGCCTTGGTTGTGTCATTTAGTTAAAACCCATCACTGTGCCAGTCCTTATTCCCTTTAGGCTCTATTACGGCCTACAGCTACTCCTGCTGCCCGGCCAGACACAAACATAATCCTTCTGTGGTAAAGTAAAGCCAAGAAACTTGGGGCAGGACACATGTTTAACATCTCGATTCTTCTTATTCCACCGTGGGGGGAAGCGGTCTTGGCAAGATCCTGCTCCAAGATCAACACGAGGTTGACGGCCATCTGGTCTACAGCGCTGAAAATCCTCAAATGGCAAAAAACCACCCACAGCCTGGGCTCTGTATGTGTCCTAACAAACACAGCAGCAGCAGGCTCCAGCAATCAGTGAGGCAGGCCAGGCGAACAGCCTAACAACGGCCTCAGACCAAACTAGGGAGATTAGATCAAACAAGCGCTCCCATGTGTAAGAAGGTGGCTCGTCTCTTTAAACGGAGAGGTGATTGGCTTTTGTACTATTTATAGCTGCGTTTATCTGAGGGAGAAATAGACTTTGTGAAGGCCAGGAGGCTCAGTCATCCGGGGAGGCAGGGTTTGTGAGCCAGTCAAGGCTGGGTGTGCACCACACTACATGGCGGATGGGACCGAGCTGCGCACGAGAGGTTGCTATTATCATCCTTCGCCAACACGCCCTCTCTGGATCATTTCTATGAGAGCTGCTATAAATCATTTTTACTGCGATGGAAACATCTATTGTGATTGCCTGCCCTTCTATTGGCAAATGTCATTGTCATAATAATACCCGGGAGGTTTCGCTTAGCTGTGATTATGACTGCCACACAGACGCGGCTAGGTGGGCAGCGCCAAATAATCAGAGCGAAGAACATCCTCGGGCAGAGGATGACTTTTATATAGCAGTTAACAGCTCATGTATGAAAAGTTGTGTGTGAAAAGTTGAGCACAAACAAGAAGAATATAAGTAGCTGCATGGTCATATCCATTAACCCTTGTGTTGTCCTACCGGGTAAAAAAAACAACAAACGGACAAAAACAAACATTTTTGTTCCTTTTTCAGACTTTTTTTTTTTAGTTTTCACTAACACCACCTTACTACCACTAGTTTTACACTACTTTTTGGAATTCATGGTCAATAAACCTCATCTAAGCTACTATTACACTTCTGCTTAAACCTAAACTGCATTTCATGTCCTTGTACCTGCGTAATGACAATAAAGTTGAATCTAATTTATATAGAATTGTACCTAATGTTTGAGTTAAAAAAGCAGAATGTATTAATTATTTTGACTAATAGTTAAGATCAGAGGAACGAACAGATGAAAGTCAGGAATGAAAGTGATCAATTGTATTGGCAAAGAGCGTTGATTGGAATCCCATCCATTGTTTTGGTAATTTGGTTAAAAAGACACCCATATTTCAGATGTAGACATTTTTTAAAGGGCTCAAATTTGCACCAAGGACAACAGGAGGGTTAAAATGCCCTTAAAATACAGTTTCTCAGTTGGCTTCTGTCTATATGCGACAGGATTCCACATGAACACAGTTTTCTGTGAGATTTGTTTTGGTTATTTCACAGGAGAGGTTCGGTTGAGGTCACACACCTTCAGGGCGCGGTTTTCCAGGGGTGATGCGTGGCATTTCCTCCTTTCTGGTCTACATATCTCTGCCTCTGCTGAATAATTTCTATTGCCGGTGGGGACAAAAGTGCTGTAACATGAATGTTCTACAGGGCCATAGAACGGTCAAATCCAAGCGGCAGTTTGGCCGCTACAGAGCTCCGGGACGTCGGCTACCAGCCGCGGTTGTTTAGCCGCCAATAGGGGACTGTGAGCCGGCTACAGGCCCTGCCAGATGTCCTTTCAGGGGCCGTGGTAGAGGAGTTTAGCCAGAAAAAGTGAGCTTCATGCAGCGATGAAAAAGATTGTGATCAAAACACTCCCGAAGAAAGAACAAGTGTTTCCTGGGTGAAAGTATGTTGTGTTTGCCGCAAATTGAATTCTGCTCTCTGGCTTGAACACGCTGTGTTTGATGTTGACACCACTATGAAATCATTTCCCATTGGATATTGAAGTTGATAATGTTTTGGCATGGCTGTATCTATATCAATGGTAATGAAAGGGGGATCTCGCATTTTTTGTTGTTGTGCATGTTTGGAGATTAAAAACATCTCCACACCCCCTTTGCTTTTTTCCACAAAAATCGCCCCCTGCATATATTTGTGCACCAATAACAATTTAGCAATATTCAAGTCTAAATGTGATGACGTGGTGAGGTTCTTTGTTCAAGTTGCCCGCTCGCTGTCAATCAAATCTGATCACCATCACAGTCCTGATTGAAAATCTGAGTTGTTGAGGGTTAAACTCTCATAAAGTAATAGCTAAGAAAATGTTGCCTATTAAATCATTATCAAATGTACGTTTTCAGCCACTTGAGGTGTGTCATAATTCCAAGCTACATAATTATACACTTTGTACTCCACTAATACCTTTTTTTTTTTTTAATCAGAGTATCTCCATGACTACAGTATATATGTTTTCAATTACATTCATGTTGGAATGAAGAGGCGGCAAAATGTTATAAACATACAGACATGTTACGAAATGCAGGTAAAGTGCAGATTTAGTCGGCATACTGACATCTTAGGAGTAAACCTCATTTAATCACTTCACCAAAGTTAATAAACTACACACGCACAGCCTGCTTTGTATTAGTATGCAGTATCAACATCAAGACAACGCTTTGCACCTACAGAAGGCGTGTAGGTAATTACTGAAAAGCTCTTATTTGCTTAAGTGCAGTGAGAAACAAATCCTATGAGCTGTATGTAAAAGGAGAAATATAAATAAGTTTGAATTCTGCAGCATGCAGACACCAGCTCCCAGAAGATTGGTGTAAACAATGTCTTGCAGGAACCTATATGTCAAACATTAGCATGCACAGCAACAGACTAGCGCACAGAGGAATTCTGTTGTTTGGGACCTGGGATGTGTCATCCTGAGTTAACAATATGTCAACTACTAGGGTGGCTTCCTGCTTCCCCATCACCCTGCACTGCACCCAATACATCTACTGTATGTAACGCCTTGTTTTTTATGTACATACGTTACTTCCTCTCTGTCTTCCGATTTCACATATTAGTTTGTTTTTTTTTACTGACAGACGAATCCCTCCCTGTGTCTGTGGTTAGCTGTTCACAGATCAATCCTCTGCCGGTTTAGCTAATTGGGGACTATGGTGAGTGGTGTGTAATTCATCCCCAGGCGTGATCCCTCAGCCGACCGATCGTATTGATGCGCTCAAGTCTCGACATGTGCTTATCGCAGTGGCGCAGAGAACACGTGAAGGAGGAGGCTGATGGATGTTCGTCATGTTGATTAATGTGGGACAATGGGCTGAAGTGGGACGAAAGTGGAGATATTTTCAAAGCAATTATTTCAAAATATACATGAATCTTTATCTTGGTCTTTATCAGTATTTGTATTTACATTTTTTAGCATACTGGTCTTACCTCTTGTGAGTATCCATATCTGTTTGACATTTTAAAATCTTAACTCAATGTCCATTTACTGACTTTTTTTGGAGCCTATATGTAAGGCTTTGGAAAGCTCTGAATGAACTTTAATACTCATGCATACTCTACTGTATTTATCTACACTGTAAATCTTATTACTGTAAGTTTACAGTAATATACTGGCAGCAGCTTCGTCAGTAAACTACTGTTTATTCACAGTACACATACTGTATCTTGATTAAATGTTAAGGTATTTTACTCTAAATAGACCGTTTCTAACAGTATTGTACCCATTTCCCAAGATGCATTGGCAGGGGCGTAGCACACAATTCTGGGCCCTGTAGAAAGGCATTCTCTTTGGGCCCCTCCCTGCATCCACAGCTATTCATTCTAGCATCTTTTTGGGCCCTCTTCATGTACACGGATTGTGTTGTAATGTTATTTTCTCCCAGAATGCAATGCCATTTTCAGGATGATCCTGTTTAACATTAAAATCGTAAGATTAATGTGAATTTTAACTGTAAATTGACATTAAAGCTTTATAGTGTAGCTTTTTAAATACAACCCAGTCTTCGGTAGTTTGTGAAATGGTCACATTATTTAATCTATTGATTCGTGTACACGGACATGTCGTTTTTCGTGGTAGTGAGCACGTATTTTCATCTAATGCATTTCATTGGGAAGCATCTTTCATGATCACAGAATGATTACGGGAACAAGTAGTATGAAAAGCCAAATCCACACAGGGAGGTTGGTTTGGGTGGTGGATGGGTCAAACAACACAGGACTTTCACCCCAGAGACCGGGGATCTAACCCACGTGTGACGATTCATTTCCCCATTGTTGCATCCCCCAGAGACCGCGGATCGCGGGTTCTTTTCCCGTTCTTTTTTTCCTAAACCCAACTGTCCCGTTATTGTCGCGTGTCCCCAAGAGACCGCCACCATCTCCCGCGTGTGGCGTTTAATTTCCCCCTTGTTGCATCCACCAGAGACCACAGATTGTGTCCCGGTACACAAAAAATAGATTTAAAAATAACGGGACCATTTCACTGCCGTGAGACAGTGTTAAATATATTGATCTTTCTATCCAGCTGTCAATCCATCCATCCATCCATCCATCCATCCATCCATCCATCCATCCAATAAATATACACATATACAGTATGTGTACTTGTTTTCGTACTATAAGTTTGACTATAAATTTTGATAAACCAGCCTTTACTGGTTACTCTGGCTTCTCAGTTGTGACGATTTGCTGCTGTTCTTAGTTTAATATAATTATTAATTGAAAACATTTTGGTTTCGGGCTGTTGGTTGGAACAAATTAGCAATTTGAGGAGGGCGCTTTGGGCTCAGAGCAATTGTGTAAAAAAGTATTATGCGATTAATCCAAAAATAACAACTGATTCAGCAACAAAAATAATCTGTGGTTGCAGCCCTGGTCAAAAGTCGTATTGTTTTTTGGTTACATGACAGATGTGATTCTGTAAACAACACCGGATGCAACTCACCTTTGTTGACAAGACATGCAGGTCATTAGAAAACCCAACATCCTTCCCACAAATCATTGTGTGAGTAATGAACAGCCATGCCTAGGACTCATTTTTCCATGATGTTGAATTACTGAGAAAGACAAAGAACGGAAGGCACAAAAATCAACACAAAAGCAGCAGAGACACCAACTGACAGCACAGCCTCGGCGTTAAGATCTGAAAGTCCAAGTCTCTGACAACAGAGATGGCAGCGCCTGCACTGTGACAGACTCGATCCATTTGGCGCCGGCGTAGACAAACACAAGCTGTCTAAAGGGAGCAAGGTAGACTTCAATCAGCTAAAAGGTGATAAAACATAATTAATTTAATCACCCACTCACTCTCCCTTCTCCCTGTCCTCTGAGAGAAAAGCAAGAAAAAAAAGAAAAACAGCAGTGAGCTTTTGTTCCTGTGGGAATGCATTCACATAAGCAAGTTTCTTTAAAAAAATAAAAATCAAAAAAGCCTGCCCTTCCTCTTTATTTATCCACTACTCAATAACAAGCTCCCCTCGATTATATGCAGTTTTACAAAAAGGTGCTCACAATACATCTCATGCCATTGAACACACACACACACACACACACACACACACACACACACACACACACACACACATCTGTGTATGCAGATCTTTATTAATATATTTACACATTGCATGTTGAGACCCTCTTCACACTTCCACCCTAGTCATTAACTGCAAGACCTGGAAAATGATAGATGGCTGGCAGGAGAGAGGTAAAAGACTGTTAAGTGAACAAGTGTATATACACCCGTTGAGCACCATGCGAAGTAGACGCGCGAGAGAGCGCCATTAGCGCTGCTCAGTGCCTCCACACAGACAGAGAACCCATTAACACAACACGAACCAGCCCAGACTGTGTCCGTTAGGGTCAAGTAGGCCGTGATTACGCCATTGAGTCGCGCTCCATGTTGCCTCAAAGAAAAAAATAAATGAAGACAGCATGAGATGGAGAAACAGGCTCGTAGGGAGTAGAGGGAGGAGGAGGGGTGTAGCCTCTGCAAATGAGTTAGCATCCGATTTCTTGTCAGGCAGGTGTGAAATATGCCCTGGGAAAATTAGTTGTCTGTGAAGATCACAATGGCCTGAAGATATATGTGGAGAGATCAGAGAAGGGTGTGATTTGTGACCAAAAGTGAGCATGAGTGCAGGTAAAAGTGTGTGAGTGGAACTGAGTGGGAGAGTGGATGTTCTTTTCAGGCCTTACAGGCAGGATATATATGCCTGAGAACTGGTGCACCGGGGAAAGAGGAATGCACTTCCCCCAAGGCGCTCCTCTCCCACTAGCGCAAGGTGTAAGGAGGAATGAGAACAATAGCCGTTGAAGGCAGAGTCATGTTTCAGCACAATTGCTGCCCGCTGTAATACAAGGCCGCTACAGCCTCGTCTCCCATGACAACCGAGCCCTACGCTCCAGGGACCGGTTGGTAACAGGAGACAGTGTGTCAACCTGACCACAGTGACTAGTGATGTCGTGGTGGAAAAACAAAAACAACCGCCTGTTAACACAGAAAAGCTACAACACATTAAAGTATTTTTAACAAAAGGCATTCATTTATGCTTTTTACCTTTAGAAGACTCAGGGCTTTCATTAGTCTGATACTACTTACAATTAGATTTTGGTCGATGTGGGTTTTTAAAAGGCCTAATGTTTCTGTAATTTCGCTGCCAGTTGCAGCTGTGTTATATCAGTATCTTTTGATCCATTTTTAAAGCTCCCCTAATCAATAGTAATGCCATTTCTAATATTTTACATTAAAGTGCTCATATTATGCTTTTTGGCTTTTTCCCCCTTTCCTTTTTTTTGTGTTATATGTAGTATCTTTTTGTGCATGTAATAGGTTTACAAAGTGAAAAAGCCCAATGTCCCCCCCCCCCCAAAGGGTTTAGCCAGAAAAGGGTGATGACAGTTAAGTTCAGGAAAAAGATTGTGATTAAAACACTCCCAAAGAAAGAACTGGGTAAAAGTATTTTGTTTTTGCCTCAAAGTGAACTCTGCTCTCTGGCTTGAAAGCGCTGTGTTTTATGTTGACATTGCATTATGGGGTTTCATTTTGACATTATTTTTCCATTGAATATTGAAGTTCATACATAAGTGTTTTAGCATGGCCGACTGAGTGGCACTATATCCATGGTGCTAAAAGAGGGATTTCATTCTTGCAGGTTTTATTTTGAGGTACATGATAAAAAAAAAACATCCCTCCCCCTCTGCTTTTTTCCCACAAATCACAACCTGGTAATAAGTAAAATTAGTGACTAACGTGAGAGTGAAGAAGGATGAACATACTGTAGCAGCTGTAGAGCCAGACATTTTTAAAATAGAAACCAAACCAGTGTTAAAAGAGTGGATACTGGATATCTGGTGGAGATAAAAAGGGACGTCAAACAGATAATTGTGCTTTATGTTTACTGAATTTTTAAATAGGCAACTTTTTTGCTAGCTCGTTGAGAAAAAGTTACAAGACAAGAATATGCAGAGCCCACAAGCTTGTTTTTCCTTCTAATGGCCAAAAACCATGAAAAGTAGAATGTAGTATGAAACTCTTGCTGGGAGAGGGATCTTATGAAAACTAACTTCTAGTTATGGTTTGCTGCTCTAAAGCTGATGACTGTCTGGCATATTACTTTCATATGAGAACTTATTACCAAAGAAAATGTGTCATTGTTCATATCTATAGCTACAGATTGATTTTATGTCACAAATAATCAAAAAAACAAACAGAAAACTCATATTCTAAACTCACTTGACAAAGATTCTTTATGACCAGGAAAGTTTGTGAACTTTTTTGGTGCAATGGAAATATTATATAAACTGCCATTTTCAATGGATTTACTGTCCACCTGAAGATCATCGCATCGTAACATAGCCCGCTTGCAGGACAGCATATTATAATTCCATTAGAAACAAGTCATTTAGTTTGAGTTGAGTGTTATAATCTTCTTTTCCTTAAACCAGGTCAAAATATCTTACCAGTGGGGTGATATAATGAATACAAGTTGAGTTTCTAAAGCAGTTTTTTTCCTGTTATGAGCATTTCCAACCAGTAATAAATGGATTTTAGGCAGGTCAAAACACAAATAAGACTGTGGTTTGGTTTAGAAACCATTAAAATTATGAGATGGATGTTTTCCAAAGGGCGAAATACACTTCTTGTTCTTTTGTTCCGTGCACCAGTGGGTGATTTTGCCCATCAAAAAAGAACTGAACGGCAAGAAAGGAAGGAAGCACAATAGTTAGACAGACTCACACAAAGAGCGAGGGGAAACACAGGGAGGTTTCTGTCTCAATGTGGATAATTACATTTCTACCTTTCTCTGGCAGTTGCATAGCCTTAATGCTCGTAATTAATTTCATTATTTTGGGCCCTGGCTGTTGAGTGCAGATTAGTTCTCTCCGAGTTGTGGGGATAAACACACGGTAATTGCTTATTACTCTCAGAGCCCAAATTAGATTATACTAAAGCCAACGAATTAGAAAATATCCAATCACCTTTAGCGAAAATTCTAAATCTGCTGTTATAGTAGTCGTTTGTTTTCATTTTGTCCAAAACGTCTTTCACTGTGTTGGACAGTATGGGTCCACTTAGAACAATGCTCTGCCCCCTCCTCTGCTGCATTAGCTCTCATGTTTTAATGTTGTTGCCCTCATTTTGTTTGGATTTTTCTCAAATTAACCCTCATGTTGTCCTTGGGTCAAATTTGACCTGTTTTCAGTTACTTTATTTTTTACAAAATAAGCGCTGAAAATGTCAATAAAATCCAAAAAAAGCACCCACAACATTGAAAAAGTGACAAAAATGTCGGAAAAAAAGCGATAATGCTTTAAAAAGTGATCAAACGTTTTGTTTTTCATAGTTGACGGGAAGACAACACAAGGCAAAGACACTATTTTTCTAATAAGGCATTCTAAATACATTTAAACCAACAATGTAATAAAGGTGATCCATTTTGATATTGCATACATGTTCATTCTCAGTACAATGAGCATTTTCCATTTCATGAAACTCAAAATCCTCAAGTCTTTTTTTTTTTTTTTTTTTTAAACCAGTACTACTTTTTGTGAAGGTTACCAGAGCATTACTGACCTTTCTTCATACTACACACTTTTATTCCATGGGAGCTGGCAACTGCATATACAGGCAGCCTTCAGGTTCTCCAACATCTGTCCAATAATTAGCTGGTATTAGGTTTCTATGACAATGTCTTCATCAACACGTCCACTAATTCCTTAATTGCTCTCATATGGCAGTTTTTTTTCTTCCATTATACCAATTCATTCTCTCTAAAATCTTCACATTTTAAGAATAATGAGTTGAAAAGATATGCTTTGTGTAATTCGACCATTTCTTTTTTCTGATTACTATTCTGAACAATTTATTATTCGTCATTTTTTTTAACAATACAAAGAAATACAACTCACAGATGAACAACCCCACCTTCCCACCTGCAGCCCCCGCACACACACGTCATCACCCACCCACCCCGACAAACACACAGTAACTACAATATTCAAACGCATTCAACAGAACAGGAACAATAGACTAACCATAAACTAAATAATCATATGTATACCGCAACCGCCATGATCATCTCAAAAGCCCACTCCTGGATTGACGGCACCCCTTTATTCTTCCATCCCCTCATCATTAAAGCTAGTCTGGACTCAGCTTCTTATGAGCTTATCCATCCCGTTTCCGGGACGGTTCCACACAGCAAATCACCTTTTAAATTTGGGCCAGAGAAATCTTGCCTTGGGGGCGTGGTTGCAAAAACAACATGCAAGACCACAACAGAAGAGCAGAATCATTCTGAGTCAAATTTGACCGTTTTTAAAAATATCTATATTAGAAATATGGCACTCTTTTTAACCAAATTACCACAAAAAAAAAGATGGATTCCATGCAACGCTCTTTGCAAATACAATTAATCACTTTAATTGAATTTTGGGTGAAAATTGAAATGGTTTTAAATCAGTATCCTAGCTAGCTGCCTGGCTAGGCTACAATAAAATCCAATGTCCGAACATGCTAGCAATTAGCCTGTCGGCTAGCTGAAAAGTTTGAGTGTTCAAACTATCGTATGCAGTGGTCTATTCAGTGGTGTATGTGCCCTGACTAACTTTGTTTGTCATATAAATCCCAATTTGTGTTGACAAAAGTTCCAATGTTTGTGTAGAAACCTTTTAATCACAAACAAATTTTCATGATACAGCGCTGATAACCCCCGCCATCTTGGTCAGACTTGTTTGCCTCCAAACACAAACACGCAGACCTGATTGGTTCTCCAGTGGTCCTCATTTGAAAAAAGTTAAACTTTTGTCAACTTGGTTTTCGCTCCCCTCGGCAGTTCGCTCTCATCTCGCCCAATCAGGGCGAATTTCGTCTTCATTCAATCTCAATGAGAGCAAACCCAAATTTCGTTGTGTGGAAACCAACCGTTAGGGTTGATTTGATCATTTCTAGGCCATTATCTACTATAGGGCTATCATCAACATGTTTTACCAATAATGTACTTTAAAGACACTTGTAGTTGTTTATTGTAATACGTTACCCGAGTTACAGATACCAATGTTATCAGAAGAGCTAGAAGGGCAGGAATTTCCCAGTCCGGAACTCGGTTATTCAGAATATTCCGAAACCTCATGAACGCAACACAAACGCCCTATGTATATATGTTCTTCCATGGCCCATGCTACAACCAAGTTTCACAAAAACAATGCCGATGGTTTTTCCATTATCCTGCTGACAGACAGACAAACCAAGCCGATAACATAACCTTCAAGTTTTGCCACTGACATAATTAGTGTTTTACCCAAAGACATTATTTCCAAACCATAAGAATGATAACATGACCTTGTTACTTATATAAGCAGTTCTAATGTCCAAACTAATGACTCCAAGCTTTGCTTTAAACATCAGTCTATGTACTTTGTGACTATGCCAACATTTGTCACGTTATGTAAATGAACTATTCTTATATAGCACTTTTCTAGTCTCAAGGACTACTCAAAGCACTTTTACACAGTACAGGAACCATTCCTCACCTGCTCATCAGATAAACACACACATTTACACTCCGATGCGATGTTCAGTGTCTTGCCCAAGGACACCACTAAGCCACAGCCGGCCCATTATGATATATATTGATATGAGAAAATAACGTAAACCTAATGACATTGCACCATATTGTCCAACCCTGCACATTGTACAGTAACATCTTGTCAGCTGCACTCAGAGGCCTTTAGACAGAGCTCACAGCTCTTCCACACATAAAACAGACAGTAGACTTGGAGCGTAAAAGGTTAGAGTTAGCCTCAGGTTGCAGTTACAAAGATGAAGAGGGGCGGTGCAGACAACTGTAGATGTCAAACCGCAGTTGAAATGGCTGTGATGTAGACCATGTGTAAGCTGTAGTGAAGCAACTGACAATGCTAGAGTTGATGTGTAGGACCCACACTTTCTGGCATAATGTAAAAAAATAACATGGAAGATATACAATCTAACCAAGAGCTGGACATTAATCCATTACAACTTTCTCTTTTATAAGAAGCAACAGTGGCGCTGGCAGGAATCAGCTGTATATTGAATGTGTATAAGAGTGTGCTCTAGCGTACTTTCATCTTATCATGACCAAATCAGACTAGAAACTATTTAACTGAAGCATTTTGTAAGAGAGAAAGAGAAAAAGCGAGCGAGAGAGCGCGAGAGAGAGAGAGAGAGAGAGAGATGGATGCGCTCAGAGCAGACAACTGTCAGCAACCCTGTACCGAGATATGAATAACCTAATTTCTCTGTGCCATGTAAACATTATATCCCAAATATGATCAAAAATGGGGCAAGCCTCATAATCGCAATATTCATGTCCATGTTAACACACAACATCAAACAACACGCTCTATACGTAGTCTGCGGGTTTAGCGATTCTCAACATCCAGCAACCAGTTTATCTACAGATCGAGTCATAAAAATGAACGTTCAGATTAATAGTGGATGGGTTGTCGGTGAAGTAATGTATAAATAATGAGAAAATTAGGACTGTGAATAGAACATAACTGCCATCAGCTGCTGCTCCTGTGCACATGTACGCATTTGTCATTGCATGCGTTGCATGGCTCACAGAAATGTTTACCCACTGGGTACAGGGTTACGGCTGGCGGCGCCACTGTATCCAATGTCTACAGTAACTTTACACTTCTATTGTGTGGTTACACTCCGATCTATATGGGGTGACTTCTGCTCAAAAAGGCTGCCACCCACTCATCTGTCACAACCAGCAGAAAATCTACCAGAGCACATCGGAGAGCATGCTGTTATGAATAGATCATAACTCCCCGTAACAAGGTTTTGACACACACACCTCGTCCCACCAGGCACGAGGAGAGCTTGAGAGGGACTTCTGACAATGCTTCTTTGTGTTAAGCCAAGTTTTTAATGTAGATCGGCGAAAAGGCCACGTAACGAGATCTAGCTGAAAGGAGACAACAAAGGAAAGATGGGTATCACTGTGGCAACAAAAAAAATTAGATTTAACATAACACCTCACCTGCTTGGCATTTACCCATTTCTGCATCTTCACACTTTGTTCAGACATTTTGGTTTAATCGCCTGCGAGCCGACGGACGTAGCAATCAGTCCACAGTTTGGCTGGTTCACCCAGAGTAGAAACACTTCGCTCTAATGGTCGTCACTCACGCATCTTTTCTTTTTTAAGTATGTCAAGTTGTTTCTTTTGGTGCTCACGGCATTGATGAATGCTCAGGAACTACTTTGTTCTGCAGAGATGGAGTAGTTTTAACCCTTGTGTGGTCTGCCCATCAAAATTGAAAGTCAACACTTTTGGTAAAGATTTTTTTTAATCGATGTTTAACTTTTTGACCCATTTTTCAAAACTTTTGACGTTTTTTTTTTATGTTTGTTACTTTTTGACATTTTCAATATTGACTTAATTTAGTTTTACAGTTATTTTTGGAATTTATGTTCAACAAACTTCATTTATAGGAATCTAAACCTAATGTTTGAGTTAGAAAAGCAGAAATTAGGAATTATTGTTGAAAATTAAAGGAATGTATGTTGATGGATAATCAGACTGGAATATGTCAACTTTTACTCAATACGATTTCAAAACCACTTCAATTAATAAGACACCATCAAAATTAATGAAAGTAGAGATTTGTACTTGCCAAAGAGCGTTGTGTGGAATCAATCACGTTATTTTGGGTAAAAAAGAACACTGATATAGGGAAACGGGTCAATTTGACCCGAGGACAACATGAGGGTCAAGTGTTGACTGTGTGTAGCATGGATTATCAAGAAAAACCAGGACATTTGTTTGTGGCAAGGCTGGATTAGTTACTGCTGGATGTGTGAAAAGGCAACGGCTTGCTAACAGGTTTCACATGTCACAATGAAGACATGATAATATGTCACTGTTGTGTTTAGAGCTGTTATGGTGCCCCCAAGTGGCCAACAAAACAAACAATGAATGCATGTTTAAAATGTAATATTAACTGGCATGATAACGAGTTTAAAAGTGGGTCCTGTTAGCTGATCTTGAGAGCTGGACTTTTGGCATTTAATAATTGTTCCATATTCCTCAATTAAAGCATTTAGAAAAATGTCCACACAGTAAACTTAGGAAAAGCATACACAATGCCCTAAGCAGCCTAGCAGGTAAATCTTTTTTTTTTTTTAAATCATTCCACCCCATTGTATTGGAATGGTACCAGAAATGTCTGTGTAGAATCTACGTATACGTAAGAATTGTCTGCATGGCTACTTACACCTAGAGGAACGTAAGCAGTTTCTCTTAAATTATGTTTTTTTTCAATATTATCTTAGATTTACTAGTAGTCAATCTGCACCTTCTCCATCGATCACCCCTTCCCCGTGGAACATTCTGTTCCCTGACAATTTGTTCTAATCATTAAGTCAAAAAGAAAACATTACTCCTTTGACTTTAACTAAAATTCATATGGCAGCTGAGGTGCCGAGAGGTAAAACACACAGCTTATAAGCCTGACTCACTGCGCATATCAAACCCATACTGTCAATTTCTGGCTATCAAGTCCACATGTAGAAACAGATGCATGCAGAGTAACGTGCATCCGCAGAGCCACAGAGCGCTTTAAAGCCTGACTACATTTCTTCTGAAGAACTGGGGGAGCTCTCCTGGGATGCAGCAGACTGGCCCTGCCACTAAAGGTAATATGGTCAGACAGCTGCATATTAGCCGTGGATCATCTCCTTTGACACAGCTGTTGATCTCACTGCCAACAGCAGCGCAGGGCCCCTACCTTTACCTGCCAGGAATATCTGTGCACACTGCAGTTTGGGGGCAGTGGGCAGTGAGTGGAGCGCCTTTTCCCCTCCCTCGCTTCCCAGGTACAGTTTACGCCTCACAAACTCTCCGTGCAGCTCTTGACTTCAAAGACATCAAGAAGACATCAAGAAGACATCAAGAAGCGGGCGCGTGCACACACACACACATTCATACACTTATCGTAGGCTACACTCGCTCTAATATTCAACACCTCCTCTGCAGCCATGCATGTTGTTGGAGAAGAAGAAATCCTGGGTAGATGGGAGGTCAGGCCATTCATTTCACAGAAACAGGGACAGATCCGACAGAGAGCGCTGCATCTCCCCAAGGGCCTTCATTTGAACAAGACAAACAGGGTATGTAATTAAAGATGTAACAAACGCTGTGTCTATTCCTCTTCTCGTTTCCGCCGGCGTGTCACCTCACATTATGGCATAAAGTTTACTCTGGCGTGCTCCACACACAAGGCTGCTAGCTCAGGTTGAGCCGTCCTCATATCCACTCGGCTCAAAACTCCGCTGCCCCTCTGAGAGACAAAAACAGCGCCACGACTTTGCTGTTCTTTTGTTTTAAGCTTCATTTCAATTTCAATTTCAATTTTATTTATAGTATCAATTCACAACAAGAGTTATCTCAAGACACTTTACAGATAGAGTAGGTCTAGACCAGATAGAGTAGGTCTAGACTACACTCCAGAATTTACAAGGACCCAACAGTTCTAGTAGTTCCCTCCAGAGCAAGCAACAGTGCGACAGTGGCGAGGAAAAACTTCCTTTTAGGAAGAAACCTCGGACAGACCCAGGCTCGTGGTGGGCGGTGTCTGACGACCGGTTGGGGTTAGAATGAAGAGTGGCAACAACAGCCACAGAAAAGATAACAGTTTGTAGTAGTTCTTTGTAGTAGTTCATGGCATAGCAGGGAATTGTGCGGCATTACAAGGCACAGCAGGACGTAGCAGGATGAACACGGCATCGCAGGACGTGTAGCGGGACCATGGCTACAGCTGCTACCATGATGTTGGAGCCTTCCTGATCCGAGGGAACATGCTGGGGGGAAAAGAACATAAGGACTCCGGGGAATGACTCCCCAGAGCTAGGTTAGTAACAAGCATTTCTGGGACATAGATGCACACAAATGGAAAGATAGAAAGATAAAAAGATAGAGGAGAGAGGAGCACAGTGTGTCAAAGGAATTCCCCCAGCAATCTAAAACTGTTACAGCATAACTGGGAGAGCATAACTAACTAGGAGAGCATGACTAACTAGGAGAGACAGGGTAAAGAGAGCTGCCGGATCGGGCTAGACTCTCCCCAGCCGGATCGGCTTGTATGCCCTGCCTCCCTCTAGTTTTATTATATTATTGATTGTATGATAGATAGATCTGACAACTATGACGAGAAGCAGGTAGGCCGGGTTCATCATATCGGCGATAGAAATAAGGAAATCCTTCAAAGCTTGATACATATTGCATGACTGAGCAGGTTGGGATTTGGAGTCTCGCTCAAGGACACTTTGACGGTGGCTGTTGATGGACGTATGCTGTCTGTAGAGGGAGTTGAACCTGTGAGCAGATTTAAGTTTTTGCTACAAACGTTTGTCAGAGACAGGGCTGCTCTGGAGGCGGAAATAATCTCATTGATTAAGTTAAAGCCCAGTGGGCAAAGCCAAAAAACTGGAGTGTTTCAAAGAGTGTTTAGGTAACTCACAAAAGACTGATGAAAATGTTAATTTAGTAGTTCCATCTTCACTTAGTCACTTTCTAACGTGTCCACATGGGAAATACGGACATTTGGGATTTGTCTAATATTTACTGATGTGTGTCACACTTTTTTTTTTAATTTTTACATTTTTCTGATGACTGTTGCTGATGTTAATCCATCCATCACGTTCATCTCATAATATGACAAAGGATATGTTTTTGACATCTCAAATGCTCATGCAAACAGATTTTATTCCATGCACTTTGCTCTGTAAATCCATATTGTTCTGGCATAGGTGCTAGGAAAAACATACGGGAACTTCATATCTGGCTTATTTCATGGATTTCACAAATTTCAGTACGCCATGCTATGTCGTAAACTGTAAAAATCGGGGCGTGACAGTTGTCATTGAACTGGACTTGTCTTTTAAAAGTGATGTCAGAGTACTGACCACATCCTGGGGAATAATGTTACACACTAATATTTAGCTTCTGTTAATTAGCTTTTTAAGGAAAGATACTATAATAAAAGTGTAAAACTGACATTTTAAGTCATGTTAATTTTCATAAATATATATATATACACACACACACACACACACACACAGACACACACACGTATTATACTACTATAACATTACTATGGCGCACTGATGGAAATGAAATGTACACATTCTGAGGGAGGAGTAAGAGCACAACGGTTGCTTTCACACCTGCCTTGTTTGGTTGATAGGTGTAAACTGAGTCCTGGGTATCCTGCTCTGCCTTTGAGAAAATGAAAGCTCAGATGGGCCCATCTGGAATATTGCCCTTTAAGAGGTCATAAGGGGCAAGTTTACCCCCCACCCTTTTTCTGCTTTGCCCACCCAGAGAACTTGACCCACCCATGAGAGAGAGACATCATGGCTTTCAAACAAACAAAGTGGCAGTTGGTCAAGGCCACACCCTCAGCCTCCACCTTGCGACTTCAGATACAGTATTAGGGGACCACTAAGGTCTATATAAAAGAGACTTCAGATACAGTATTAGGGACCACTAAGGTCTATATAAAAGAGACTTCAGATACAGTATTAGGGGACCACTAAGGTCTATATAAAAGAGACTGCAGATACAGTATTAGGGGACCACTAAGGTCTATATAAAAGAGACTTCAGATACAGTATTAGGGGACCACTAAGGTCTATATAAAAGAGACTTCAGATACAGTATTAGGGGACCACTAAGGTCTATATAAAAGAGACTTCAGACACAGTATTAGGGGACCACTAAGGACTATATAAAAGAGACTTCAGGTACAGTATTAGGGACCACTAAGGTCTATATAAAAGAGACTTCAGATACAGTATTAGGGGACCACTAAGGACTATACGCATACAAAAGCATCCAAAAAGCACCATGTCATGGGACCTTTAACGTTAGCTACCTGCTACCTGATTGAGTTTCCAGGTAGGAGACAGCCAACGTTAACCTTTAGCTTATCTCAGATGATTCAATCTGACTGTATTATCAGTATTGTTAGCCCAGGGTCATTCATCTCAACGTCTGTTTACATCCCACGTTCGTTGAAGTTATGATATTAAAGACTAGTAGGTCTAAGCATGTTAATGAATAAATTCCTTATAACAGCAATGATAGTGGCATTAACAACGGCTCCATATGTCTATTCGGTAGTATACAAAACTCAATATCAGGATTTTTTAAATGTATTAGAGGCGCAGAACACCAACCAGCAACTTTTCGGCATTGTACCCAGCAAAGAAAAAAACATTCGTCAATACAACAAGGATTAAAGATGAACCGCTAATAAGAGTATGCTTATTAATTAAACATTTTTTTTAACCTAAATAATAGAAACACTAAAGCAAAAGCAGAAAACCCAAGATGTTAAAAATTTGATGTTACGCCATTATTTTTTAGACCAAGTGTCGGTGAGTTTCGGATATTCTGTCCAATAAACAAGCTGGACCGAATAAAAAGTGCAACGGTTTTGCAACTTCACCCTCGAATCGCACCGAGTCGATCATACTAGAAGATCTGAAAGCGCCCTCTGTTGCACTGGGTCACTTCTTCCAGCCAAGAATGTTCAAACTAACTGGTATCCCACTCCTAATATTTCATGTCATTCCCATTTCCTGGCTACAGCCTCTTCAACTACATTTGTCGATTCGGTGAATGTGGAGGTGTCACATTAGACCATTTTGTGCATGGGGAATGAATTCTGATTTAATTTTCCTGCAGATAATGCCCAGATCAGTCCCAGAAGTGTCACATCTTTAAAACCTCATTCGCAGCAGCAGCAGTGATGGCAATTTATTCTGACTTCTTCTACTTTTGTCAATACCAAATGTTTCCAAATTCTTGGGATAGTTTTTGTCAGCTGTCAGAGGTATTAAAATTCTTCTTTGCTTTCTGCGGTTGTCTATCCAGCACACAAATGGCTCTTTTAGAGATAACGGATGGCGACGTTTCTCAGACGCCTCCGGATTTCAGCAGCCCAGAACGCTGCTTCACCGTGGGGTTGAGCACAGCAGTGGAGTCATTAGAGAAGTCAGAGATAGATGATTTCAGATCAGTGTGTCACCAACCCCTGGGTTGCAACCCCGGCATACAGCGTTAATGGGAACATTATTAAATCAGCTAGAAGAACAGGTGCCAGATTTAACTTTGAACCGAGCAGCCACTTAAAGCTATTGTGTTGTCAAATCCTGCTCTTGTGCTTTACGCTCTCAATCTCCTTTTCTCGTCTCATCGCTCTCATCCAGTGGTGTAACAATACAAGGACTCGACGAGATGCCAGATAAGGAGTTCATAGCTCAGTAGACTTGGATAAAGCTGGATTGAAAACAAACTGTGGCTGTATGAAATTCTTTTAGGTGGAAGAAATGTGATTCATCATTACTGCTTTTAAAAGGTTTGGTATAAAAATGGAAATAACAGAATTTCTTACATAAAAATGGTCTATCCGTGTCAAACTAAACTAAAGAAAGTCTGAATATAGTTGATGTTTATAGAACGCAAATTTTACATTCATTTCACATGGCTAAGTAGGACAAGGACAGTATTTGTTTAGCCACACTGATCTAGAAATGAAAATATCTCAGCAACTATTGCATGGATTGCTGTTAGCGTGAATTACGGCTGCACCTTGCTAACATCGCTAGCACTACCCTCTCATCTATATATGGTCACTTCTGGCTCCAAAAGAAAGATGGCGAAGGCCAAAATACCAAATGCAAGGCTCAAAAACAGTAGTTTACAAACCAACGGGTTACATAACAGTGGCTACTTCCACATCTTGAGATCATTTTCACAACCTCTCTCTGCCTCTATCTCATCCCTACTCAATCATGTGTTCATACAATGTTTAATGCTAATGTGCTCGTCTTCATCTGGGGCTCAAGAGGATGCACAGAGACTGGATACTGCTCATACATACACACTCACAAAATAAACCGTGCACCGTTTCATCCTGCGGCACCTTGCACAGTCACCAACATGGGAGTCGTCAACATAATCGGCAATAAAGTGCACGGAGGAGTAAGTCTTGTTCTTTGGTAAAAAGGGTTCACCGTCAACTGTCCAAGATTCTTTGACCCCCCCCCCTCAAATCAGCGGGTTTGTTTGAGTAAAATGAGCGGCAAAGCAAAGGTTTTTTTGGATCCAAGACCTCCTGGGATGAACGGGTCCTTTGAAGCTTTTAGTTGCCAGGTGACAGAGAAAAAGTTCCACTGCACAATGTATCCAAGCATGCTGTTGCAGACCTTGAGAGTAAGACTCCAGGTGAACGGAGGACTTCATAACTACCCTAGTAGATTTTTCATTCTTCCACCAGTTGTTGGCGAGTAATTGGCAAAGATTTGGCAGAGAGTTGGGACACAGATACAGTTAGGCTTTTAGTGTGAAACTTAAAAACAAGCCATTGAGTTGCTACAAATATAATCAATCGACTCCACAGAACTCTGCATTGTCGTCCGACGACTTTCGCAAGTAAAGATAATTACCTCTTCATCATCCAGAGTTCATCATGCTATTTTAGCGTGTTCACGGAAGGCTTGTATCAATGTGGACGAGCCGACAGAATTGTTGCCATTACACAGAATTCCTCATGGGGGAGACAGAAACTACGCACTATAGCTTTAAGCATTCCCTCTTCAGCATTTTAACATTAATATGTTAATTAGTATAACTATATGAATATGTCAACAATTATTTTAATAGCTTAGTATTGAACGCACCATAAAAAGGTATAGCTAATGGCTCCAGGCCACCCTTCATGTTATTGTAAGCCCAGTTTAATATGTAACTCAATTTTATACATTATAGAGTATCTATCTATCTATCTATCTATCTATCTATCTATCTATCTATCTATCTATCTATCTATCTATCGATAGTTACATCTATATAGATTTCTATCTATAGAGAGAGAGCGCGAGAGAGAGAGAGAGCGAGAGAGAGAGATGCACAATGGAATAAATACAGTGTCCCCTCCTCCTGCTATAACTCCTGTCCCTTTCCTCTGTTTAGATTGATCATGTTTATGTAGTTGGAAAAGAAAATGGAAACTTCACACACGTAGCTTTGAAAGGAACCACTGGGTTTTTCCGCTGCGATAAGTCAGATTTGTTTGGAAGTGTGGAAGGCGAGTGGCGGACGGTGTTGTTTAAACCCCCGCTGAACCATTTCTTCCTCTGATCACCGGATCAGTGTGGAACTAGAAACACACGGAAACCAACAAAGGAGACAGTTATCCTGTGTGTGTGTTTGTCTGTGGTTAAGTGTGGCTGCCGGTGCATACATCCCCCGCATACCAAACATGTAATGGAGTGCGCACACTCCCCCTACTTGTTATTCTATTGACTCTGGGAAGTGAGGTTACTTAGACTCAGCCGAACCTGCTGATAGGAGACACATGCGCTCGCTACTGGGGCATGAGCCCTTTTGAGCCTTGTATTTTATTTAATTAAGCGCAGGAAAAAAAGCATCTTTTATCCTCACGTTACAAAAAAACATGCTGCCACTATGTGAGTTCAAATACTGTGGAGTAGGATGTTATTTTTCATTTGTAGAAACATGGCTTCCTTTCTTTTTTTCCCCCTACATTATTTTGTTTGTCTACATGTAAATAATTAAGCAGGAATAACGTAGCAGACAGCATGCATTCATAATTCAGGCATTTCATGTTCAGTGTGCATGTGTAGCTCGCATCAGTCACGACGTATATGCCCTCCCCCCCGCCTTAATTTTGACTTCAAAAGTCACTTTAGTCTTTCATTTCACATTCAGCAGCACAGACATGCAGGGTCACAGGGACAGAGCAGAGAGTAGGGGTTATGGGGAATGACAGAACAGGGGAGGGGTAAATATCAGAGCGATGCACACTGTGCCTGAGGTTTGTGGTCCTGCTGCTCCGAGGCCCCACGTCTCCTCTGCTCCTGTCAGCTCATCAAGGCCAAGTCCCAGCCTATCCCCGCTGGAATACCGCATCAAACAGCCCGGGGAGCCTTTTATCCCAAACAGAATGCCGCCTCTTGTCACAGCGGAGGCTCTGCAACGAGCCCCGCACGGACAGTAAAGTTTAACACGGCAGAGTGAAAGTCAATACCCTGCCGAGGTGCCGTAGCTCAGACGAGAGGGGGGGTGGCTGGGGTAGAGAACAGGGAAAAGGTCACCAGGAAAATGGGATCTTGAAAGACATAGCCTGTCTGGGACAAGAGCACGCAAAGCAAGATGATGCCAGCAAGCCAGTTAATGTCACGGTTCTCTCTCTCCTCCGACCCTGCGCCAATTCTGATGTTTCACAATTAAGGCCAAACATCTTATATTTGTCTTTTCCACCAATTACTGTAAAGGTTACGGCTTCAGTTGTGAAACTTGGCTCGTGTGTACGAATCCTTTCACGTGGGAATCGCCCTCAACAAAGAAGATACAATAACTTTCTCCATCTAATTTCCCTTTGTTTGGACCTGTAGCCAAAATCAGACATGAAAAGGCTTGACTGCGCACCCCAAAGACACAGAAGAGCTCTTTGTACTCAGGCTTGTTCTGCTCCATGCCATTTTTAATCTCGGGCAGGAGGCAAGAGAGCTGCTCCTCTTATCTTAGATGACATGGAGGCTTTGCTCCCTCTCTCTGGCGCTCCCTCTCATCTTGTTCTTCTGAAACGTAACCCTCTTTCATGCTTTCCCCTAGCGGTGACTGTGGTAACAAAGTGGCACACTCGATGAGACTGGCTGAATTTTGTTTGTGTTATTCCATCTGAATATCTGTTACATGATAAGAGGGGTAAAGAAGGGCAGACGGCAAGTCGGGTGTTACCTTCCTGGGCTGGATTTTTAATCAAATCCGGTGCACCTAACTGATGTCGTTATTTTTAATTGCCTATTGGTGGCACACCACTTTTAAGAACTTATTTAACTTTCCATCTTGGGAGAGCAAGGCTTTTTCAGGAGTGTTTATTAAGTGGAAGGATCCTCTGCTTTCACAGACTTTTGAAATGTTGCCACATAAATAGTGACACATCTGACCCAATCTGAGGCTTTTTTGGTGGTACCGAAGTTGCCGTTATTTTGCTGTGCAGATTGTTTGGGTCATCTGAAATATAGTGTTAGTCATAACTTAGGGAGAATGGTTTCAGTGTGGGGGGCTGTGCTGTCAAAGCTTTTAGGATAGCCACCTGGACATTGCTATGGATCATCAACGTAATCATACTTCTAAGTCGTACCAATGAAATCATCTTATAGTATCTAAAATCTTGAGTTAAATCTCTTTCTCTTAAGAAAACTAAGGCCCTGACACACTAACCCGAAAGTCGGCCGTCGGACAGTCTGGCGAGGTCGGTGACTCGAGTCTGTTTGGTGTGTTCTGTGCCGTCATCCATTGGAGGGGCCGGTGGTCTTCAGTTTGGCCGACCTGACATGGTCAGTCAGAAAGCGGGCACTACCGGCAGTCGGACTCAGATGACCAATCTGATTGGTGGAATGCTAACTTGGAAATGACAAGCGGGATGAGTGTGACTAGAGTCTCTCAAAATCTGAGGAAAATCTTTTAAACTGACCTTTGTCAATCAGAAATGAAGACAGATTCAGCAACTGCATGGCCGATTTCTCACTTAAAATTCAGTTTCGGTGAACTATTTCAGTAAAAATATGAGATCCTATTCTGAACAAGCTGCCATGACAGTCTGGCTTTGAATTTCTGGAGAAACCAGACCTGTGTGATAAGTTTGTCCGATCAGCTGCCGTCGGCAGTTGGCATCGCTTCGGTGTGTTCCAAAGCATTTTTCTTTGGCCAACTCGGGGGAGGCAGTCAGTCCGAATGCCTTTCAGCCGTTGGGTTGGTGTGTCAGTGCCTTCAGACCTTTAGGCCTTTGGGAGTAGGATTTACGGCAACAGAGCTACAATGAGGTTGGCTTAACTTAACTAGCTAGCTTGCAAATGGCAGCCAGCCAGCCAACTCCTCCCCAAACCGGATGAACATTTAACCCTTATTGATTTAAACCTTAGCTTTTGTGCATTTTATTAAAGCTGAATTAGTCAATTAATCGATGAGTTGAATGACAGAATGTAACCGGTGGCAGGCAAGCAAGCAATACTCTGATGGACAGAAAACTTAGACTGATGGACTTTATTAATCCCAAACTGGGATATTACTAATTTATTATATTTCTTAATTTAGTGCAAATATGTTGCTCATCAGTTAATCCTCTCATTCCAGCTTCTCAATTGTAATGATTTGCTGAATTTCTGTGTCTAATGGGTTATTAGAATGTGACATTTTATAAACTACACAGCTAATTGAACAAATATCAATCAAGCTGTGGTACGGCCAGTGTGTGGGCTTACATAGAGAACAATAGGTGATGCCCCTTATGACATCATAAGGGGCACCACCTATTGTTCTCTTCCAGATCAGCCCATCTGAGCTTTCATTTTCTCTAAAAGGAAGAGCAGAATACACAGGGCTCGGTTTACAGTTATCGCCATTTCTAGCCACTGGGGGGCCATAGCCAGGCTGGGGGAACTTAATGATAAAAAAAACCTTAGTGAAATTTTCATGCCTGGGACCTTTAAAGCATTGAAGTAACTTTGACTCTACATTGTCTATTATTTTTCTATGTCGGGAGACCAGACAGACCAACAAATTGTCCTAAACAGAATCCTCTTTATACTTGCAACATGAAAATGATAACACAATAGGCAGACATTAAAGTCACAAATTATGGCTTAAAGGAAGGGAATCTGCTAATAGGACAATAATGTCAGACTGATCAATGGAGTGTTTTTTTGCTGTATAGAAGATAATGCTGATGCTGTAATAAGGAAATTTCCCCGTTGTGGGATAAATAAAGTATAATCTAATCTAATCTAATCTAATCTAATCTAACCAAATGGTAATTTAGAGGATGCTTGCCTGCAGAGGAAATGTAACACCAATGGCCATGAAATCTGTTTTCCAAACTGAAAGACCTGAACAGTTTGTAAATGTTGATAAAGGGTACTCTGGAGGTGACAGAACAAGTCACGGCCTTTATAAACCTACAGCCCTCAACCTTAAGAGTAGGCGTACTTAATCTGCTGCGTGAAAGCACCGTGTCCTTATAACATTCTGCACATTATTACAAAACCAAAGTCCAGCAACATGCAGAACATAACTGTAGCCAATCTATTTCTACGGCCGATCTGGGCCTTTGTGAGGGGACCCAGAGGGACTTGTTTTCCAGACGTCTACCACCGTAACAGACAGAGGCCCTTCCAAAAGCCCTATAGGTTCAATTTGTTCTGCCAATTATTATCCCCAGCTCTGCCACAGTGATGGAAGGTGCTGTTCAATGGGCTTGAATGCCACCCTCTCAGCGGCCCGCCCCGACAAAGAGTGAGCCACTGACTTTTTTTTTTCCAGGGTTCCAGTCAAGCATTCGCTGACAGATTGGTTGGGGCGCTAACCAGTCAGGTTTTCAAAGAGACAAAGACGATGGAGAGGGCAGTGGCAAAGGAGGGGGGGGGAGCCAGTGGTGAAGAAGAATGACCTGCCAAATGAGAAAGAAGACATATTGAAAGGGACAGAGTGGGAGGGGAAAAAAAACAAAAAACATATTGAACCAATGGAGAAGTACAACCTTTTGACCATCTGGCTCGGTAGGTGACAACAGCCTTCATCTGTATTTTCGGAGCTGGACAACACACCAAATTACTCTGTCAGTAAGATTAAGTAGAGTCAAAGGGATGTCGAGTGTAGTTGAGGGGGTGGGGGACTATGAAAAGTGGGGACGCTTAAAAGTTTGGTTGCTGATTTCTGGAGCTCCATCGCTTCATTTGGTCTATAGATATACTATGAAAACAGCAACTAAGCAAGAACCGGAGCAGCAGCCTAGAACACTTCTTGTTTCTGTGTAATATATTCTCATTTCTGTTTCAACATGGTTGAGTACATCTCCAATGTGATTTCCCTTCCCCAGTCTTTCTCCTCATGAGATGAAATATGCAAGAAACCGAATGCTAAAAAACCTAATTTTGCTGCATTAATTCCATGATTGCTTAAATGAAACACTGCTATCCCCCCCCCCCAGCTCTGTGCTTAACAGGGATCAGATCTCCGTGACCATGACTAATCTGGCGCTGCACTTTTTGTGTGTACTGGCTTACGCCTGATTTTTCTGGATCCTTTTGCCAATTTGGAAAACTAATTGCTTTGACTCCGACTGGGCAAGCGGTGGAATATAATACAGTTTGAAGCTTCATCTTTTATGCCCATAAAAGCCCTCTACCGATCCAGCCGTGTACAACACCGACTCATTAAAATGCATTAGGCAAGGTTTGCTGCCGTGAGAGAGAAGGTGATTTTTATTTTATTTTTTTCTTCCACCCTTCATCCTTTTGCGTTTTCTACTCCGCTTGTCAGTGTTCCAAGGACCCTGCACTCGCGGCAATCTCCACGCACTCCTGAGTCCCCCCCCACCACCACCTTGCTGGTCACTTTTTTCACTTGCAAAAGACCCTGAGATGAAATGGTTTTTGGAGGTGCATGCAGTAGCACATTCCTCCATTGCCAGCACATCTCCCTCTTCTCAGTCCTCCAGCCATTTTTGCTTCCCTGATTTCACTCTGCCGCTTTGATTTCCACCCCCCACTCGCTGTAATTTCACCCCTATCCTGCTGTCAATCTACCCCCCTAAGACTCTTTCTCTCCCCTCCTCTTTGCCTTCTTTCTCCACCTCTTTTTTGTCCTTTTCTCATTCCCATGCTTGAGCTTCTAGATGGCTGGATTGCACTGGAGCCAAGGGGAGGCCGTCCCACTGATTGTAAAGAGAGGGACAATCGGTGCTTTAAAGTGATTGGGTCTCCAGATAGGCAACACCAGGGATGAGAGTGTGCAGACAGCTATGAGAGGCAGACAGCAGCGGTGACAAGAGGAGAGGCAGCAAAGAAAAGGCATATCATAGTTATACTTTTATATAGCTGGAGAGAAACTTTACAAAAGTGAGAGAGAGCATGGATTCAAGGTGACTTTATGGAAACTGATGCACTGCAGGCAGTAGCTATCACAACTTTTTAAGGGAAATTCAGGAAGCGTGGAGGGAAAAGAAGAACAAGGAGATAAGGGGAGAAGAAAACCTCATTTTCCACAGAAGACGGACTGAGAAAGAGGAATAAAGTTGAAAAGGAAAAAAAATAAAATAAGGTAAGGCGTGATATTTTTGCTAAGAGAAAATAATCTTTCACCGGTCATGTTTTGAAACACAGCAATGCAAAGGAGAGATGCCAATAGGACTTTTCAAGCTGTAAACAGTGAACAGTGCAGATGATTTAGGGGTGACTGGGGATTTGTCAGCTGTAACTGAGCGTTGAAAGTCTGAGTGTAGATGGAGAGTGCCGAGACGAATAAGACACGAGGTGGGGGCACCATGTCATTACTGCACCGAATCGATCTTTTTTTTTTGTGCGTATGTGTTTGTGTGCTAATTGACAAACAAGGTTTTCTGGAACAAATGTATTGCATTGTCAAAAGTAGGTCGCAGGGAATATTTGGAGAGCCTCGCCTCAGCACCGGGAGGGGGTTTGGTGGCACAAAAACTTGTGAACACGAGCTCAGACTCAAAAGCGTGGCTCCAATTCCCTGCACGTCTGCACTGTCGCTACTTCAAACAAGTCGTGCTGAAGGAGAGGAATGCCTATATCTGCTTTTTACGGACCTCTGTTTTCCATTCAGCCATAGTTCTAGTTTCTAAAGATGAGAACACATTCTTTTTTTTTTTTTATATAAAAACCCATTAAAGCTTTTGCCTGTCGTGTAAGCTCCAAATAGGACACTAGATTGGCGCGTGTGTGCTGTCGCCGGGGCAGCCAGACTTTTCTTGCCATTATCAGTGTCAGCAAGAGGCGGTTAAGGATCCTCTGAAAGATGCACAGGAAGAGAAGAGGAGTCTCCAGGTGCAGCCACGTGGTGGACAAAAACTGAGCATCCATTTCTCTTTCTAGACAAAAGTCCTTGAAATTCAATAATCAAATATTAATTTCAAAAGGATCTGTCCCCAGGACGCCGTACACTGATTGCAAACTTTTTCCAGATGACGCTTATGCACGGTGACATCATTCCCATGCACCACTGGCTGGGATGAATGCCAGTTTGTGTGATTTAATTTCTCCATAAATGACATGGCTCCTTTTATGGCCTCCACAGAGCGATGAATGAACTAAATGTGCATCGGGGAAGGGGTCTAAGATGGGAGAGGGTAAAAAAAACATTATTAGAAATCTAAAAATAAGCACAGGAGTTGGAATGATACAATAACCCAGATGTTGGAAAAAACAGAATAGTAGGATGGGTATATAAAAAACAAAATGTAGGGTACAGAAGTAGTAACAAACTTCTAATGCACACCGAGCACACAAAAGGCAGATAGAGAGTGGAGGGAGGGAGTAATTAAAAACACCTTACAGTCAAACAGGCCGCAGGAAACGAGGCGCTCGTCACGGCACAGCGGTGGCGGCACGCACAGCTGCACATGCCGAGGCCCGGGGAGCATCCCCACAATTAGAGAGCGCGACAGAAGCAGGTTCAAAGCCTGCCCCATGCCAGCGTCTCTGTCCTGAGGGGGGACAGCGTTAGAAAAATGAGGACAAATAGAGGGTAGCACTGACACACACATTTTTATTTATTTATATATATATATATATATATATATATATATATATATATATATATATATATATATATATATATATATATATATACACACTACACTATATATGTGCAAGGAACTCACATTCATACCCGCACACAAACAACTGTGTGAACTTGAGTTTGGCCAGAATACACACCTCCCTGAGCCTGACGCTGCCTTTGAAGGCTGCCATCTCTCCCTGAGAGCTGGCTGAAGAAACTGGGTCCCTGCTGCAGGCGCTGACGCTGTATATACCCTTTGCTTTAGAAACCAGAAGACCTGGTCATTTTATTGCTTATTTATACATCCACACAGACACACACACACACACAGACAGACAAAACATAGCCTACCAGAGTCCATACAGCGGGAAAGGCCCGAGTATTAAAATTAAGTGCACCAGCAGAATTTAATTATGTGTATATGAGTAAACACACATTCAGAAATTAAAAACAGCTATGCTTGGTTGAAGAATGTGGCTCGTCACGCTCAGCACTTGGCCCGGGAAATAAAATGAAATTCTGCATTTAAGAAAACGCTTCGACATTTTTGCAGCAGCACCCACTCGGCTTATTGTACTCAGCTTATTGAAAAGACATTTTCACATTCCGGCGCTTCTGCATCTAAAAAAAAAAAAAGTCAAAGTGCTTGGATGCCACCCCTCACATGGGTGGGAAATATACATAGCCTTCGCGGTAGCCGTGCAAAATCAATTGTGGTTAACAAATTGGCCGTGACGTTTTGGCCTGCCGGGGTGGGTGGAACCCTTTTTCATGGGTCCACCCAGTTTTAAAAAGGACCTTTTCCACATACTGGGAGGCCTCTTTTTAGAGCCGAGGTGAGTGGAGCACAGACATGGCCACTGTGAAATTAACACTTACTAATGCTCCACATAGCACTTAAACACGGCGAATCCATGCTAATGTACCACACACTGAGTTGGCCCTTGGTAACCTCACTATGTCTGGGTGAAGGTTTTTGATAACATTAGGAGTGGAACTGATGATTATCCTCCCTAATCAATTAATCATTGGGTTCCAAAAGGTAATTGACATCTTTTTTTTTGCCAACCATCAGTCCAAAACCCAAATTTCTAAAGTTTTCTATGTTAATGTGTGGCATTTCTGCATGGCTATAACTCAACTTTTATTAGGTTATTAAAAAAGTTTGAAGTTTTGGATAATTGACCAATTATTTCCGCCCTAGGCAACATATTACATCACAATTTTTTCAGGCTGGGTAGTGCTGCAGATGCCTTGTTTTGCTACCATTTCAATACTTTTTTAGGAATTTACTATAAAACACTTTAAATTAACTAAATAAACCAAGCTTCTAAAAATGCATTGTTTAAATTTATCTATTTATGAACACAAGCAAAATCAAAGTCTGAAATTGTCAAAATGATTGCACGATTTGAATCAGGAATCATCTAAAAAAGAGTCAAAGCAACCAATGTTGTGTCCAACTTTTTTAATCTTAATACAGTTCTTAATCCAAGAGTGTTTCCTTAAGTTATTATCAGGGCTTCAAATAGACACCGGCCAAATGTGGGTAAAAGTGATCTTTGGTGGGTAACATTGTAGAGTTATTTGCCAATTTGGCAGTTAAGCAAATAATATTGACAAGTCAGTGTTGCCAGATTGGTTGGTTTTCTGCCAAGAAAGTTGAGCAATTTTGTGTTTTTTTGGCTCGGAATCGTAACCCTTATCTGGCATTACCGCTTTTAGCACTAATCCTACATTTCCCATGAACACTTTGTCATGAAGTGTCATACACTTCGGTGTCAAACGGAACGGTGCGAAACAAACCAGATGAGCTGAAACTAAAGTAGTCAAATTAGTTAGGGAAAGTCCAAAAAAAACATGGCTACTGGAAAATCTGATTGGCTGTTAACTAAGAATCTATCAGCCATGTTGGCTGGGGATCAAAAACGTTCATTCAAAGCCCTGGTAAACAGGAACAGACAGTTTTGGGGTGAATTTGGGCATTACCAGCTTATTACTCTGAACAGGTGGAGTTAGTGAGATTCTGCAGCCCAGTGGTGTCGGCCAGCCGTACTGCAGCAGTATTGTACTGTTTCCGGGCTTGTTTTCCGCCATTGGAAGAAAACGCCTCTCTCGGAGCAGTTTGATGTGGTCTGTAGATAATGGAGCAGCAGGTGGACTTGGATTAAGATGATACAACAATATGGCCCATCATTTTGTCACACCAGCTGCTCCCCCTAACAATCATTATCTCTTCCACTGTCACTCAATCCATTCTTCCCTCTCAAGCAAACACCTTTCCTTTTTTTAAAAAAAAAAAAAATATGAGATGTTCCTTTTTCTTCTTTTGAAAATTGTCATTGACCATTGTCACACTAGCAACTTGAAAATGTGTGAATCTCTTATGAATACAAAGAGATTTTCAACTGAGAACAAAGTTGGGAAAATACCTCAAGTCTTGGCCTTAAGCTTAGTCATATGATTGCTCCTCCAACTTCCACCTCGCTCCTCATCCCTCCATCTCCCCCCCATCCCGTCCATTCACAGCTTTTGGCAAACGCCAGCTGCTTTTCTCTTTAAACAAGTGAGGTGCCATAAGAAAGATGTGTGAAATGCTTTGCCAACACAATCGCGTAGCATGTCACCTCATTAGGGACGACAAAATGGAGCAAAATACTCGGGTGCAAGCTGTGACCTTTGGAGGGGGCGGAGCTGAGAGGGGAGATCGGGAGAACAGGGAGCTAATTTCACTTCATAATGGCAACCGGGCAGCTTGAATGGACAGAAAAGAGGGGAGCAGTGAGGTCAAGTGTCACCCCTCCTGCCAAGCAGCAGAGGTGGCCCAGAAATACACACACACACACGCACGCACGCACGCACGCACGCACGCACGCACGCACGCACGCACGGCCCAGCCTCCCACTCACAATGCAGCCACGCCCCCCACCCTTCACTGCCTTTTGTGCCTCTTCAACAATGATTAACTGAGTTTGGCGATTCAGAGAGAGTCTCAGCAGCACAATGCACTCTCTCTCTCTTACAAAACATAATGGAGTCAGCCCATGAGTCTATCTTTCTTCCGCTGTCTTTTTTATTTACAGCCCCAAACTGTCCTCCTCCCCCTGCTTACAGCCTCTCTGCTTTTTTTTAAGCCCCACACACACTGTTTTTGGCATTTTCGCTGCCTTTTCAGCTCAAGCTCGTTAATGCAGGAGCGGGCAGATGCAGCCGTCTTCCTAATACATAAAAACAAGCTGCAGATGGAAAGAGGCAGCGTAGGTGCCATGCGCTACTTGTGGAAAGGTATTGATTAGCTCAGATCGATGAGTAACCTCAAAAAACATCTCCTGGAAGAAATTCTCGGACTTGACCTCGCTGAACTTAAAGATTCCTATGATGTTCGTATTAAAAACGAGCAATGCAGAGGGAGATAGTATTTAGAGGCATAAAATCCAACATCTAGGAAATCCCATTGAGGCCTTCAAAGACCTGAAATATACAGAAAAAAAAAAAAAGGTGTGATGAGTGGTGTGCAGAGCTGAAGGGAACTTGTAGAACACGGTGTGAGTGAGGGTGTTAACAGAAAGACTCCAATCTCAGAACATCCCACCCCCGGGCCTTTTACAGGAGGTGTGAAGGAGCGTTCCTCATGACTGACAGACAGACAGACAGACAGACAGACAGACTGGTTTCACTTTTTCCTTTTTGTTAAATGTCCGATTGTCGCGAGCTGGAGGGGAAAGAGTCTGAAGCTGCTGGTTTCAAAGTGCACAATTATTTCTGTTTCTCAAGTGGGCTTCAAAAAGTAACTTTATGTTAACTGTTATGTTCCCATGACAAAGTTTTAGGGAAATTTCTGGAATTTCAGTAACAGGAAATGTGAATTGATGCATGATGACGTATATACCTAGGAAATATATATAAAACATTTTTGGAATTATACTTATTTGCTGTCTTGCGAAAGGTTTGATAAGAAGATTGATAGGACTCTTATGTCTGTGATAAGTATGGAGGTTGTAGCTTAGCTTAGCATAAAGACTGGAAGATGGGGGGGGCGACCTTGGATATCTCTAAAGTTAAAAAATACGCCTATTAATACTTTTAAAGCTAGAAAAATGGTGGCGACAAGATGCCCAGGTCGTGGTGGTAAAAACCACAGATTATTCCAACCTAAGCTAACTGGCTCACTGGGGACTTTACAGGGACATAAAACCAATTACATCCCCAGTCTTCTTTATTGTACAGTGCCCATTGAAACTGTGCCTGTTTGGGTCGAGCCTATTTCTTGGCCTCTGGTATGGATGCTTGCAGCTTTCTGGAACAAAACAACTTCACACTCAACACTGCGCTTCCTTGGGTCCAGAGAAATGCACCTGCCCCTACACAGTTGTGTCCCTTAGCAATGCTATAGGATATGCGTCATTTGGTAACAGCTAGCTATTTGGGACCAGGCTATTTCTGGTAACAAAAGTGTCCATTCTCAATCTTTACATCGGTGTTGCTTGAAATGTTTGCTATAATGTCACATCTCCGGTCTCTCTTTCTTCATCTGTTCTTGAATGAATAATAGCAGGGGATGGAGAATGAGCTGTACCCAGCAGGCCATTTGGCAGCATTAGGGGTCCCCCTCTAAATACACCAACACAACTTAGATCTCAAGAGCTCACACTCAAAACTGCCCTCGGGTCCTGAGCAATCCACCCGCCAGGTGTGAAGTCGATGACACATACAGACAGACGGACTCGTTCGATTTTAGCTAGATAATTGGTGGTAGGGGGGCCTGTAAGTAGCAGCATGACATGACCTATTGATCCCGTTGTTGTCAATCGAATATAACCTCCTCCATGTGGCCTCAGAGGAAGAGCCCACTCATTCAGCTGTGATAAGACGCATTACAACTGGACAAAAACTTTGTAGTAGACGGTTAATATGAGGACAGGAGTAAAGACTGGGATTATGTGTTGTGTGCAAGTATCCCACAGTGCAACACAGACTGGTGCACACTATGCCATAAAGGATGACGGTGACCAAAAGGACATAAATCTGAGATTAATCCGTTTTCTTTTCTCTTCCAGGAGGCCAACAGTAGCACCTGAAAACCACTGCACTCGTGAAGAAAGAAGAAAACAATGGGACACCATCTTCCAGCAGTGTCCAGCGCCCTGCTCCCTGTGGCCCTCTGCATTTTGGCCCTTCTGCCCCATGGCCTTCTGGGAAAACCTGCAGAGGAGGAGTCTGCGGACAGCTCAGCACGGCTGCAGAGAGTGAAGAGAGGCTGGGTGTGGAACCAGTTCTTTGTCCTGGAGGAGTACACTGGACTGGAACCACTTTATATTGGGAAGGTCAGTGTTGCCTACATGCGATACTGTATGAACATGCACACATATGCACACAATGAAATTTGTATAACATTCTCACTCCCAGGGCGTCAAAAAGCACCGCCTGGTCACATGGCTTTGGTGTTTACCAACGCAACCTTTTGGCGTCATATTTAGGCTGCGTTTTGTTTTCAAGCAGAGTTTTTGAGCCAAAACCGATCAGTATTTTTAGCTCTAATAGAAGAATGAACATGCCCAAACCGCATATCTCATGAATATTCTCGTATGGTATAGTATAGTTTATGGGCATAAACAGGAAGCAGCATGTATACCCCGCCAATTGCTGGTAGTTGCCATGGCAACGTTAATAGCTTAGTCTCAGAGAATGAGGCATGACCCAATCGGGCAGCGAAACATTGGTGTCTGTGTTGGTGTTGCGTGTTTTTAAATTAATGCGGTTTAGGGTCTCTGAAACGACAAACATAGCAAAAGATATTCCTTTTTTAAGCCAAAACGTAGCAATGTCTTAGATGCCTTAGATGTGCTTGGTCTGATCTCTTGGCGTCACTTTTTTATGCTTTGGGTCAAAACGTATGTTTCAGTGACACAGGGGGACAAGAACAGTACACAAACCTTGGTCTCCAACCAACCTCCTTAAGTGGATTTTCAGTCTTTCACAACACTCGCTACCATTGTTGCATTTCATATGTGGTCATCGTACAGCTGCTGCTCTGCACGGTGCTGGTAGGGGGGCAGCTTTTAATGCATCACCTTTCCACTTGGTGTACATAAGGGTGCCTCAGTGTAGGCGTTTCAAAGAGATTTCAACCAGTAACTTTCAAAACAGGGCAAACTAACAGATCTATAGGGGAGCTAAGCAGCCTGGAGGTCATCTGTTGCTCAGCTAGAAGATCACAGGTGGGCAGAGGCAAACTTCAACCACGGCAAAAAAAAAGAAAAAGAAATAAGATTTCCAATTTAATCCCTGGATGCACTGCGCCCATACTAAGACAGCCTCTCCTCTGTCCACTTTGAACCAGGGCGAGACAGCAACGATTGAGTTAATTGACTCGAACCAAGGCTTTACTCAGCCCCCCCATTCCACAGAACTGGACGGCACGTCTGCAACACAACTGACAAGCTCTGAAAAGAGCAGATGCTAGATACTCACAAAGGAGCACTTTGATCGCTCAGTTGCTAAAGCGAATTGAACATTTGATCAATAGTTGTAAGGCCAGTCATCATCAGCAGGAGACACAACAATCTTGCAAACTGCAATGAAAATATCCATTACGTTGCTGAAAGAAAAAGCGACTTTTGGTGAAGCGTCATAATAAGCCTGCAAACTAGAGAGAAAACATTCTTTCATCTTGTTGTCGTACTCAGCAATATAATGACATAATAGGTTTCTTTTTTTTTAATCTTATTACTTTTTCATTATCACTATAAGTGGAAAACTGTCATTTTTGAAGAATGATTATTTTGGAAAATTATTCATTTTAAGTATTCCAGTTCTGTTGTTGTCACCAAGTTGATAAACTCATTTGCTCTGGTTTCCTGGCTACACAGTAGATGAATATTAAAGTGCAGAGGAAATATTGTCAGTGGCACATTTCAGCATTGATGAAACAATGAGATATTGCACTTCATATGATATTTAATTTCCTAAAAAACCCTATTATGAATCCCACGTGGTTTCTTGGCAGCAATCTTTGCAGGTCCTATCCCCTGAATAATGGTCCTGACATTAACCACTTGAGGACAATGACTAACCTAATCCAATCGGACTGCTACCCAGGACGGGTCTTGCCAAGAAATCAAGTGGGATTCATTATAACGCGTAATTACCTCCGCCAAGTATGTTATGTTTTTCAGTTCAGATAGCAAATTTAAAATGGAACCTAAAGAGTTGGTTCGGAGTAATTTCACCCTAGGGTCCTTTGCACCATCACCTCGAGCCAATCAATAAGCTTAAGCTTATCGTCCCTTGGTCCAACATTGGGCGAGTTAGCATTATCAGCCGAATGGCTTAGTGCAGGCGCTACTGAAACCAAGTGTGTATCTCGTAAATTACCCCACTAATAAGGCCCGGAGTGGTACCAAACCCGTACAGTAGTACAAATAGGTTCTGTACTCATAAAACGAGTCATAAGAAAGTTTGTAAGTACACCAAATAGCACTTGCCTGATGGCTTCTACTCTCAGCTGCTAGCGCTGCGAGCTAGCTCTCAAATTATCCTCCGTTAGTTGTAGATAACTCGCACATCTTTTGCCAGAAGAGCCGACTGGTGAAGTAGGAGCAAGAAGCGAGTGAACACAAAAAGAGATCAAGTTAGAGCAGAGTTTGAGGTTAACATTAGTTAGCTAGCAGCAGAGAATAGAAGCCATCAGGCAAGTGCTATTTAAATAAACTCCTGGTGTACATACAAACTTTCTAATGACTCATTTTATGAGTACAGAACCTATTTGTACTACTGTAGGGGTTTGGTACCACTCCAGGCCTTATTAGTGGGATACACACTTGGTTCCAATAGTGCCTGCACTAAGCCATTTGGCTGATAACGCTAACTCGCCCAATGTTAGACCAATGGGAAAAACAGCTTATGGGGGTTTGGCTTGAGGTGATGGAGCAAAGGACCCTCGGGTGAAATCACTCCAAACCATCACTTTAAGTAAATAAATTCCTCCAGAGCATTCTGTCACAACTTGGATGGGAGAACATCCTGTTGTCCATGTGAGGAGAGGCATTAAATACCAATCCCAAATTGCCTCAGTAGTCCTTGTCAACTTCCAAAACACTAACCCAACTCATGCTTCGAAAACTTCCCTTTGGAAATTATGCAAATATGAGTAATTAGTGTTCTGGAATAACTTCCCCTCCACCGCTCGGGAATACCGGGGAAAAATCTGGATTCCAAAAAGTCATGTTCACCCCCGCCGACGAGATAAAAGAGTAACAAGTCCTGAGAGGGTACCACAGGCGCTGTAGCATAAAGAACTGGACATGCTAACAGGCGCTGTAGCATTCACTTCCATCTTCTTTTCCATTTACAGTTTCATCACCGATTCTTTTAAAGCCGCCCCCAGCCTCATTTTTTCCAAACAGAATGAAATAAGTGATTCTAACAAGCCAGTCTGCTTCCCAGTGAGCTGCTCATGGCAGAAAGGCATTGTAGCATGTGACAAAGCAGGAGAAGAATGTGCCGTTGGGGTTTTTTCCCCTCAGCTCTGCCTACCTTGCAACTCCTCTGTTGAGCAGCTTAGTATTCAGAGGCGTGGGGATGTCGGATGTTTTGGGCTTCGGGTCGGGGCTGAGGAGGAGCAGGTAATTGATAGCCTGAGTGTCAAATTCTTTTCATAGGTTTGAGTGGAGAGGAAAGATTAGTGAAGAAGAAGGCGGATAGGGAAGGCACCGGCCGGAGTTATATCACCATGGACACGTGGCTGGAGCCAACAATGGGGTGTTGATTAAAAAATATATTCTGGGCCGAGCTCGGCTGAGCGGCACTTTTTCAAGAGACAGCACAGGTGGCCACATTGTCCGAAGAGATAGGAAAAGACGTATTGTCTGGCTGCTTAGAGAGCGATGGGTACTGTAAAAGATTGCTGCTGAACTGTCAACGGGCATAACAACAACGAGTACTGTAGCAGCAAACTTTTAGCAGTTCGACGACCTCAGCTTGGTCATTTCACTTAGTGGCCTTCAGACGATGAAAAAAGGCCAAAGCTAGTGTCGTCAAAAAGTGTTTTTAAAGTTAGCCGGGGGTGGGGAGGTATCAGTGCTGTGCGCACCCCTGTTGATTATATACCAGACAGACGTCAAGAGGGGCATTTAATTTTACGCTTCCAGTGTGATGTTCGTAGTACTCATCATACGCAGAGACCCTTTAAGTACAGAGTAAGGAGTGATTGCACATCAACAGGCTGCCATTTGCACTTACAGGCCACAAAAGGCTTCTGATTGCACTGCAGGGCCCATGGCAACAAACAAGGCTGTATGCTGTTATTAGATATCTACTTACAGCTACGGTGCTAGGGGCTGCATATAACCACATGCAAGCCCTGGAAGTCTAGAGTTATTAATTTACTCCCTGGTTCAATAAGGAATCATGTTTCAATAATGAGTCCTATGTTGACAATATTGTCACGCGTTTCTGCTTTTGTGCAATTTAGCAGATAGACTGAATGGAAAAAAAATAGACATTACATTGAAAAGGAATTTAACTTTGAAATAGCAATTCTGGATTGTAGCATGTTGACTGAATAGAGAGTATTTTTCTGTACAGTTATAATTGAAGCAGTTGCATATGGAGGCTAGTGGGTAATCTCAGCTTTGATTTGAGGTTATTTATACCCACATCAGATGGTCAGGAAGTAGACATTGTTTTATACCCCTAGTATTGGTACAGAAAATCATTAGTTATTCCGTAATGATTAACCCGTCATAGGCGCCCAGATGGCTCGGTTGGTTGAGCGGGCGCACATGTGGAGGTTTACTCCTCGATGCAGCGGGCCCGGGTTTGGCTCCGACCTGCGGCCCTTTGCTGCATGTCGTCCCCCCTCTCTCTCCCCTTTCATGTCTTCATCTGTCCTTTTGAAATGGAGGCTGAAAATTCCCCCAAAAAAAGAAAAATTATTAACCTTAAAATTTTGTATTTGTCCTAACCAACCATCCAAAGATATTCAATTGACAATTATATAAATCAGAGAAAAGCAGCAGCCTCACACTGAACATACTGCAAACAAATATTGCTTTGCATTTCTGTTAAATACAATTGTAGATTCATTTTTTGTTAACCAACCACAGAAAACAGCAGACATGCACCCATTATTATTATATATATATATATATATATATATATATATATATAGTGATTTTTTGCAAGGCTCTTTACCAGACATAGATTCTTTGCTTTAGTCTGCAGGATAGGATTTGTAGGCTGGGACGTCTCTGCAGCACCACAGTACTTAATTCAGAATGGTTTGACACATATTTTGCCATTAATAATTATTGCGCGCCCCCTGCCAATTGGATATTCCACTAGTCCATATTGCAATTTTCAATCATTATGCAACCATTTTCCAAAAGCCTTGAGATGTCTCTAAAATAACAAAAAAAAGTGGTAGGTTTTTAGGGAATATGCATTGTGGGATAAACCATTTTTCTGTGTCAACATCTCCGTAGCTCCACTCAGACATGGATAAAGGCGACGGCTCCATTAAGTACATCCTGACGGGTGAAGGCGCGGGCACCACCTTCACCATCGACGACAGCACGGGGGACATCCATGCCATTCAGAGGCTGGACCGGGAGGTGAAGGCCCAGTACGCTCTCCGTGCCCAGGCCCGCAACCGCCTGACGGACAGGCCTCTAGAGCCCGAGTCCGAGTTCATCGTCAAGATCCAGGACATCAACGACAACGAGCCAAGGTTTCTGGATGGGCCCTACCAGGCGTCTGTACCCGAAATGTCCAACATAGGTAATAGGGGTGGGGTGGTGGGGGATTAGGAGGGGAGGATGGCGTAGAAAGTATGTATGGTGATTTTTTGGTGACAATTTTTAAAATCAAATCTTTTACCTAGAATTGATTTTTTATTTATTTAAAGATTACTTCTTTGGGAGTTTATTGCCTTTTATTTGATAGGACAGATTTAGGCAGGAAAGTGGAAGCGAGAGGGGGATGGCACGCAGCAAAGGGCCACGGGTTTGATTCTGACCCGTGGACTTAACCAGTCTACCAGGTGTGCTACAAGGGCGCCCCAGAATCTAAATGTTCTGTTAATTTTTTTTTGTAATTCACCTAAATATTTTCTGTTTATACGTTACCGCCAACAGCGACTACATCATATCATGTTTCCAGTAAAATAGATCAAAAGCAGAAAATGCATGTTACTAAATGCTTTACAAATGAACTAAATATCAGACTGACTGACAGACGTGATGTGCATTCATTTTAGAAAACAATTTTTAGAAATGTCTCATGATATATTGTCTCTAGAAGTGTGTCAGTCAACTTTAGTGTTTTAAGAAGGACAAGAAAAGCACAATACTCAATATTTCTAGAATTGCAATAAATGAAAATTGCAATCACCGTATCGGCACCCATGAATTGCGAAAGAATCGAATCAGTACAAAAGCATATCGTCCCAGCCCTAAAAAGGTAAGCAGGGGGAGATGAAAGGCAGACACATGGATGGAGACTGAAACTAAACGGTTGCGAGCTTGTCTGCAGTGTTTGCCGTTAAGGGAGCGGCTGCAGCTGTGGTGAACAACAGCACAAGTACAATGTTATCATTTCTTCCTGCTTCATTCACTATTCATAAAACCAAGTTTTGTGGTTACTTTGAAGTAAATAAGCATAGTTAATTCCTGGAGCTGCTCCAGCCACAGATGGAAAAACTCCACCCAGAATTATTTCTTTTGATTCATATGTTGATATTGGCATTTGCCTCCATGTTCACCCAGGAACATCTGTGATCCAGCTGACCGCCACAGACGCCGACGACCCCACTTATGGCAACAGCGCCCGTGTGGTCTACAGCATCCTGGAGGGCCAGCCTTACTTCTCAGTAGACGCCAAGACTGGTACGACTTCACACACACACATTGCCTTTAAAAAAAAAAAAAACACTAACCATGGCAACTGGCGTTTTGATCCATTACATGTAGTGTCTGAAGGATTTCAAACTTCACCAGCCACTGTAAGTATTTTATGAGCTCCACATGAATTTGTAATAAGTACGAATGATGTTAGATGTCCTGATAAAACTACCGCCGACATATCAGGATTTACTAACACTCACACTCTGCTGACAACTACTGCTAATTCCCCACCTTGTTTCTAACACTGTATCACGCCATAAGCTCCACAGTCGGATGTTAGCAGCCCACACTTTAAGCCCCTGTGTATACCACCCGGCTCTGAATGGAGGAAGCTCAGCATGGCTCCCGTTGTTGCTACGAGACTGCTGAAAACATGTCTGAAACACGTCGCTTTTTCTGCAACTTGCGATAACTCAAATGCCTGGCACCCGACACAAAAAGATGTGCTAAACTCAAAGTGTGAATTCTCTTATTGAGAATGAGGAGAGAATGAGACGGGCTCTCATAAACAACTGATCGAGTGGTTCGAGGAACTGCTCGTAGGTTAACCCTCTGAGGTTTTAAGGTCATTTTTACATAACTTATTACATTTACATTTTTAGGTATTTGCATATCACCTGATCCATGTGTTTCATATCAAAAGGTTCAGAACAAACTCAGCTTTCTGTGTAGTGTCACGCAAAAATGTTCCAGAGCAAAGTTTAAAGAGATAATTTGGCCCTAAAGCGGAAATATTTCTGTTGTGAAAATTTGTAAGAGTTCTTGGGGGGGGGGGTGTTGAGCTTCCTGACAGCCCGGGGAATGAAGTGGTTTCCCAGTCTGGTGGAACAGGCTCGGCTGCTCCGGTATCTGCCCCCAGATGGCAATGCTGGTTACTTTGCGGATGCTGCGTGTTTGATAAATGTCCAGGAGTGAGGGGAGCGGGACATCAATGATCTAAGTATGGATCTAGAGACAGGAAGTGATTAGCTTAGCTCAAATACTGGAAGCAGGGGTAAACCGCTTGGCTCCGTCCAAAGTTTTAAAAAAATATACTGTATGTCTACCAACAGTGCTAAAGCGTAATAGTTTACACAATGTATCTTGTTTGTTTGACCTGTTTTTTTAACTATGAAAAAAGCCAAGCTAACGTTTCCCCCTGCTTCTAGTCTGTGTGCTAAGCTATGCTAATCACTTCCTGTCTCTGGCTCCGTACTTACCGCGCATACATGCGAGTGGTGTCAGTCTTCTCATCTAAATCTCGGCAGGAAAGTGAAATGTATTTCCTGAACTGAATTCTTTTAAAAGAGGTAATTGAATAACTGAAACTTTTAATAAGAAACAAAACATAAAATAATCAGCGGGTCACATGTGGGTGTAATGTTCCGGTGTAATATATCACAAGCAAGATGGCAGCAATGAAAATAAAAGTATACAAAACTTGTAAATAAGGAACCATAAGTTGTAACGTCTAACTGCAGCACATGACAGCATTCATAACTCAGACTAGCACTTCCATAAATCCATTAGATTCCTAAAAGCAGAGAGGCACTGGCCATTCTTTACCACAGCAGCCTTATTTCCTTGTTTGTCAGCACAGAAATCTGTTGCCAAACCTCTCAGGCTCGGCTGCCCATCAGCAGCCGGCCGGTCTGACTGCTGCCGCTGAAGGTCCATCCATCAGTGGAACACAAGTGGCTCTACAGCTATCAATCAGCCTCCCTGACTGGGCTTTAAGCACCGCACTGAGGCTTTTATTGGTGCAAACAATGTAAAACCTTTAACACACATAGCTCAAATCCACACAGGCACTCCCTGTTCTTACTCCTCAGCACAAACCTCGGTTGGACTGTGTTGCGTCGAGAAAAACTGTCTAACTGTATACACTGTTGATAATAAGTGTACAGATGGGCTGAGGACAACAGGACAAAGCAAAATTACACATCCTTGAAAGTTAAGCAGCAGGTTAATGCAGGCACAGCCACTGCAATAACCTGATTAGTGTTCAGGTTTCACTTACACTGCCTCAATTTCACACATCATCAACTGTCCAAACTACAAATACCAACTTATTTAGTCTTTAAGAAGCTGTACCCTTCAGTTTATTGTCAATGTCAGTTTTAGTCAAAGTTTTGATTTACTTCTTTGGGATGCAAGCACATGTACCTTTGTCATGCACATTTGCACAGGTTGAACCATGTCAACTCGATTACTGATATACATCAAATTGAGGTTTGACCTGCGGAAATGCTGCCATTTTAACCCCGTAATATTACATCTAGTCCCGAAAAATAAAAAATAAAGTGTCCTGTAGCAAGATAATTGCCCTAATAACTTGATGTGCTGCCCTGTCTAAGAAAATGCCTTCCCATTCAAGAAAACGGCATTCTGAATTACGTTTGGGGAAAACGTATTTTGTCTCTTTGTTACTTTTGTCTTAGTCTGTATTGACAACATTTAATTTCCGGGATTGTTCAGGTGCCGCTAGAAATTCCGCCGGATGTCTGTTACCGTCCTCTTTCTTTCGGTTGTAATGTTAAACTCCGGTGGATTTCTATGGACTTTTGTTAATTGCTCAGATCTGTGCAGGGTAAAGCTAGCCAGACAGCTAGCTAGACTATCTGTCCAATTGGAGTTTTCTGTTACACAACTAAAAACTTTTCAACGTACACGTTCCGCCAAACCAGCAACGGAATGCTGTGTGGACTAACCAGACCATACCTAAAGACAGAGACATCACAGAGTCCACTGTTTGTGTGTTCGTTGTTTGGGAATGTCAGGGGTGGTATGTTGGGCAAAAAATGTAAATTTCTTTGGAAAAAAGTGGCTTAAGTTGTAATAAAACACGACATTCAGGAAATCTTAGAGATGCAAAACAGTAGATAATGCAGCTGACATCTCATGAAACTGCGTTTTACTCAAGAGTAAAACAAATATATTCTACCCCTCAAGTCTCCATTTATTACTTCTTGTGGGACAAAGAATCCCATTGCATTAGCCGTTTCTCTATTGCAGCTTGTTAAATTGTGTTAAAACCATATTGTCTGGTTCACTTGTATGTGATAGAAATCATTACTAATGGAATAGAGTGACATGTTTTAATTATAAAGCACTCATGCAGCCTCTTGTCCGCTCCATTGAGAGCACTGACATTCCAGGACAGCATTGTGTGGACACATGACCCTAATCTGTGGAACCAGCTCTCTGTAGCTGAACTTTAATTTACCTCTTGGCCTTTTGTGTATCTCTGTCTCTCTCTCTTGCTCTCTCTCTCCCAGGCATGGTCCGTGTGTCCCTGGCAGACATGGACCGGGAGACCAGAGAAAACTACACTGTGGTCATCCAGGCAAAGGACATGGGCGGACAGCTGGGGGGGCTCGCTGGTACCACCACTGTCAACATCACGCTCAGCGACGTCAATGACAACCCACCAATGTTTGACCAGAGTAAGACACGGAGACAACGGTTCCTCCTTGTTGCACTACCGACTTATTATTCTCTCTGTTGCACGACTGAAAACTTTTCAACGTACACATGTTCCACCAAAATAAGTTCCTTCCCGAGGCTATTTTGCAGAGGGGTCGTTAGATAGATGGATATTTATTGATCCTAATAAAATGGGAGATTATTGTGTTACACAGCACATGATATAAATATAAATGAAAAACTAGAATACAATATACATACATAAATACATACAATATACATGAAATAAGAACAAATATTTGAATATATACATGTTGGGAATACAAAAATGTGCAACTGTTTAAATAGTATGATAAATAAGTACAAACAGGATTGTGGTGTAGGCCACGCGTGAACGCTGATATCCAAAAGTGAGAATTCACTGTTTTGGTGGGATGAGAATCAGCCCCTCTGACCACACATCTCTACATCTATTAACCTTATTTCTCTCCAACATCCAAGCCCTTAGCCCCTCTGCCCTTCTCTCTCTGTCCACTGGCCACCAGTCCCTGGCCCTGCCTCCCATCCTCCCTCCCCTCCCAGCCACCAGTCGCCCCATGCTGTCTCTTTGATTATCCCCATTCCTGCTTCTGTCATTAGCGTCTCCCTGAGGTCAGGGGTTGTCTTAGCTGTCTGTGGTCATCTCTCCCGAGTCCGAGACAAAGAAAACACCAGCCCACTTTCACTTCCATGACTGGTTCCCCCACCAATTAGCGCCATCACTTCGATGGAACTTGGATCGGTTGTGAAGAGCTTCAGGGATCCCCCTCTGTCATGCACAATGTGCAGGCATTTCACCGTGGACTACAAGGAGCGCCACAAATTGGGCAGCTGTCACCTCTTCTTTGAGATTAAACAGTAGATGAAATTGAAGCCGACCCACGAGACAGTATATAACCCAATTGTGAGGCGTTTATGGAGCCATGTATTCTAAGCCTGCTTTGATTTTGAGAGGAGAGAGCAGTCATAGAAGTGATGGAAGATGTTGGGCACCCTCTAGTGGATATGTAAAAAATAAAAAGTACGACAGGATGATCACCCTGTTCATATTTCCTCAGGGCTGTATCAGATGAGCATCCCGGAGTCGGCTCCGGTGGGTTCAGTGGTGGGTCGTATCTGGGCGAAGGACAGGGACATCGGGGTCAACGCTGAGATGAAGTACAGCATCATCGATGGAGATGGGAGGGACACCTTTGAAATCAGCACTGACCCAACCAACCTTTTCGGCATCATCACAGTGAAAAGGGTACACAAAGTATAGAACTCAAAAACATAGAGCTGTGGTAAAAGTCATAGGACATTGATACAACTGTCTCTATTATTCCTTTTATCATAAAATCAGAAAACAAGTCTTATACTAAAATGCTTTCACAGATTCTATATTATTTCTTAATGCAAACATGTATGTTTGGCTAATAAAACTCTAGATTGTATGATCAATTTCATTAAAGAAGAAATAACGGCCTGGGTTTGTGAAGCTAAAAGGCTAGTTGGTCACACAGGGATAAAGTTACAGAACTCCCTTAAAAAAAGCGGCCAATTTAATCATTTTAAACATAAAGTGTTGTCTACAACCAATTCTCAATTTTTACGTGTCTTTCGGTAAATTTAGTAATAAAAAAATACTTTAACACTTTCTTTGACAAAACCAGTCTTGATGTCTTCACCTTTCTGCTGTTCCCCAGCATCCATCATGAGTCTGCCCTGTCATGTGACCTCCTCTGGTGGACACCCAGAACAGAGACGCGATATTTCTTTAACCCTCTGAGGTCTAAGGGCATTTTCACACATCTTCTTTAATTCAACTTTTTAGGTCATTTGGATATTAACTGATCCCCATGAGTTTCAAAAATCCAAAAATAAAAAAATAAAAATGTTCAGAACAAACAGCTTTCGGAAAAGTGACGCCCACATTTTTTAGAGCAATGTGCAAAGAGATAATTTGGCGCCAAAGCTGAAAAGTTGAAGTTGGCTATTTTGATATTTCCTCAAATCTCTTTATAAAAAAAAAAAAAAAAAAAAAACTTAAGTGTTGACGAATTGTTTCAGAGTTCTAGAAATGAATGAGTTTACCAAAGTCTTTGGGTTCACAAAGTAGTGTTAATATACACTTAACTAAATTATGAACGCACATATCTCTCTCTCTCTCTCTCTCTCTCTCTAATCAGCATCTTGATAAGCCATACCTGTGAGGTGAATGGATTATATCAGCAGAATAGAAGTTCCCACTAACACAGATTTAGACAGATTTCTGAACAATATTTGAGAGAAATATGCCTTCTATTGTTTTCATAGAAAAATAAAGTCTTAGATCTCCGAGTTCAGCTCATGAAAAACAGGATTGCAGGAAAGAAAAGGATTGCATTCATAATTTTGTTCAGTACATGATAAAAATAGCAGATAAAATGTCTGAAAGGAATCTTTGTAATATTGTTGGACATACGAGCCGGTGCAGAGGGTTAACATCAAACTGGCACAAATTCAAGTGCTTCTGTCCACTTGTGTTTGAAACTGCTGCCAAACTGCAGGAAAACTTAGTAACCATGAAAGGTTTCCTCTGTATAATGCTTGTCTGTGTCCCCCTCCCCCCCCAGCCACTGAACTTTGAAAGCAAGCCCAGCTATACTCTGAAGGTGGAGGGCGCCAACACCAAACTGGACCCGGCCTTCCGCCACCGCGGGCCCTTCAAGGACGTCACCATCGTGCATGTGAGCGTGGAGGACGTGGACGAGCCCCACTGTTTGACTTGACGGCGTACTTCATCGAGCTGTCAGAGGACGCCGAGATCGGGACGGTGGTGAAGACGGTGTCGGCGAGGATCAGACGCTGCCAACAACACTGTGAGGTGAGGAAGAGGAGGCAACAACACTATCCTGGCTGCTTTTTTTAAATTTATTTTTATAGCTTTCCTTCATTTTCAATCTATTATCCTGTTGCTTCCTGTAGGCACAGGTACATTTACACTAAATTTCACATATGGCTTCACTAAAAAAATATAAAGCCCAAAAAAGGTCCTTAACCCAGTTCCTATCTCAGAAATTTGGGTTTCATTCAACCCTAATTTCCTAAAAACAACCTGGATGGTTCCAGGAACGCTCTTCGCAAGTAAAAGGATCAGGTTGAATTATAGTCCATCAAACGTTCCTCTGATGTTAATTGTTAGTCAAAATAAGTCATAATATTAGCTTTTAACTCAACAATTAGATATAATTTCTTATAAATTAAGTTTGACCATTATTTAAAAAAAAAATTAAAAGAAAGTGTAAAACTAGTGGTAATAAGTTGGTGTTATTGGCCAAAAAAAAACCTGGGACAACATGTTGCCATGTCGACAGGAAGTCAACACGAGGGTTAAATTCACCATAGAATGGAACCCCGACTGCACAAACCATGCTCTCAAGTCTTAATGCATCATTCAGCAGGACGTTGAAGCTAATGTACTTCTATGTAATTCTTGCCATTCTGAGTTTGAACCTTTGTAGTTGAATGCACTTATTGGAAGTTGCTTTGCATTAAAGTGTCAGTTAAATAAAATATTATGCAATGCAATGTTTATTGATCCAAAGCAATTAAATGAGTTGGCTGACTGGGTTTTACTGGCTCTGTAGCTGTAATGTAACCTGATCACCGGCAGAGGGCGGCATCCCAACATGACTTAACTGCAGACATGACTGAGAAACTGTTAATCAACTGTGTGTGTGTGTGTGTGTGTGTGTGTGTGTGTGTGTGTGTGTGTGTGTGTGTATTCTCATTTAACTACATTTGTGGGATCCAAAACCCCGGAATACAGTATACTTGTGGGGTCTGGACAGCTTTGTGGGGCCAAAATGCCAGACCCCACAACAATAAAGGGCTGTTTAAGGGTTAAGACTTGGTTTTAGGACTAGGTTATGGTTAGGGTGAGGGTTAAGGTTAGGCATGTAGCTGTGATGGTTAAGGTTAGGGTCAGGGGCTAAGGAATGCATTATGTCAATGACGGGTCCCCATAAAGATAGTGAGACGCACTGTGTGAGTGAGTGAGTGAGTGAGTGAGTGAGTGAGTGAGTGAGTGAGTGAGTGAGTGGTGAGTGAGTGAGTGAGTGAGTGAGTGAGTGAGTGAGTGAGTGAGTGAGTGAGTGAGTGAGTGAGTGAGTTCTCAGTTTGGACAGCAGATACTGAGGGAGCATAATCATAATAATGTTGATATCAAGTTTGAAGCAATTAGTCATCAACACACACAAGGAGCAGAGGACTCAGTTAGTGGAGAGTATGTTTTGTGCTCTAACAGAACAGATGTTGTGAGGTGGGTTTACTGTCCAGACTGCACCTCTCATAAACTAATTAGACATAAACCCTTTAATTAGGCAATTAATCATCGGGAGGAATCAACAACTGCGGCAGTAAACGAGTGTTTCACATGGCACGGGCTGTCCCGCGTCCCAGCTGTCGCTTTACAGCCTCTAGTAGGGCAGAAAGTAGTGCATGGGAAATAGGAATATATTAATAAAAAAAATCTAAAAAGTCAAGCATTTTCATTGTAAATTACTCTGTTATTTTCTAGATTAATCAATTAGTCTATAAAATGTAAAAAAAAAAAAGAAAATGGTAAAACATATCAATCAGTGTTTCCCAAAACCCAAGATGACGTCTTTAAATGTTTTGTCCACAACTCAAATATATATTTAATTTACTGTCAAAAATGAGAGAAGAAACTAGAACATATACACATTTAATAAGCTTGAATCAGAGAATTTGACTCAAATCAATTCAACTTCTAAAAATATTTGGCCATTAAGCATAGTTGACAACTCATCGATCAATCAGTTAATCTTTAGTTAGTTAACCGCAGCTCCAAACACTTTGATGCTCGAGGAGCTCCGCTAATGACAATTAACTGACAACTTTCTCATTCCTGAAGAGAGAATGGGAATCAGAGCAGCCAGCCTTTGGTGCAGAGTCTCCCCAGAGCTGGCCCTGTATTCTGGCGGTGAAAAGCGAATTATTGTTTTTGAAATGCTGGTTTGGACCATGAGAAGAGTTACAGCACAAGTAGCAGATAGCTGAGGAATCAGATGAGGATGACAGCCAAAGGCTGAGATACAGCAGCAGCAGCATAAGATGACATCTTTCTGTCCTTTACAAACAGCAGCATGACAGGGAGATATAAATGAACCCACAGAAGCATGTGGCGCCCGCGAGCGCACACACATTCATACGCAAACAGCAGCCCCGCCTCACGGCTGTGGAGGAGTGATATTAATAGAGATCCTTCAGGGAGATCCTAGCCAGCCGTGGATATGCCAGTCATGACTGCTCCCTGTCGGCGCGCACACACACACACACACACACACACACACACACACACACACACACACACACACACACACACACACACACACACACACACACACACACACACACACACACACACACACACACACACACACACACACACACACACACACACACACACACACACACACACACACACACACACACACACACACACACACACACACACACACACACACACACACACACACACACACACGTCCTTGCCGCATCAGGTTTAATTCCGACCTGCAACCCTTTGTTGCAAGTCATTCCACCTCTCTCCCCTTTTATGTCTTCAGCTGTCTTGTGTAATAAAGGCCTAAAATTTATATTTTAGGCATATCTATCTATCTATCTATACACACACACACACACACACACAGTATATGTTATGAATGGACTTCAAATAGTCAATCCTCGCAAGATGACCAAAGCACAAAAAGATTAAAACGATCAGTTTAAATGTACTTTGACAGGGTTACATTTTTATAAGGGAATGACATAATATAATATGTGATAGCCCTTTTGAATACAGAAGACATTTAGGCAACGAAATACAGTTTAACATGTCAACATCGCACCGCAGAGCCCTGATGTCCAAACCAATAAACGAATTCCATTTCTATCAACGGCAGTTTGCAGCCTGTACATACAACTGATCATCAAATACACATTACCAAACCTCCATACAAGAGTTAACCAGAAAACACACAACTGTTCACCACGGCGGGTGCAACAAGCATTATTAGGCTGAGCTAAATAACCTGCCCCTTATTATAGAATCAACAGAAGAATAAAACTTCATCAACAAGCAAAAAACACAGATGTAGAAAGAGTGTGAACTTCACAGCAGCTGCTGCCACCTACACACATACTGCTTACAGCCACAAGAGAGCAGCGCACTCTTTACATAACGTAGATCAGCATCATAGTGTGTGTGTGTGTTGTACTCACGTGGCTGAATGTCAATCTGTCCTGCTTCTCTGCTCTGCGTTCTCAACGCAAAAGTCCACTCAGCCTCTCTCTGGTCCCAGTACAACCAGTCCACTCAGCCTCTCTGGTCCCAGTACAACCAGTCCACTCAGCCTCTCTCTGGTCCCAGTAGATCCAGTCCACTCAGCCTCTTTGGTCCCAGTATAACCAGTCCACTCAGCCTCTCTCTGGTCCCAGTAGATCCAGTCCACTCAGCCTCTCTCTGGTCCCAGTAGATCCAGTCCACTCAGCCTCTCTGGTCCCAGTATAACCAGTCCACTCAGCCTCTCTCTGGTCCCAGTATAACCAGTCCACTTAGCCTCTCTCTGGTCCCAGTAGATCCAGTCCACTCAGCCTCTCTCTGGTCCCAGTATAACCAGTCCACGCAGCCTCTCTCTGGTCCCAGTAGATCCAGTCCACTCAGCATCTCTCTGGTCCCAGTATAACCAGTCCACTCAGCATCTCTCTGGTCCCAGTATAACCAGTCCACTCAGCCTCTCTCTGGTCCCAGTATAACCAGTCCACTCAGCCTCTCTCTGGTCCCAGTATAACCAGTCCACTCAGCCTCTCTGTGGTCCCAGTAGATCCAGTCCACTCAGCCTCTCTCTGGTCCCAGTATAACCAGTCCACGCAGCCTCTCTCTGGTCCCAGTAGATCCAGTCCACTCAGCATCTCTCTGGTCCCAGAATAACCAGTCCACTCAGCATCTCTCTGGTCCCAGTATAACCAGTCCACTCAGCCTCTCTCTGGTCCCAGTATAACCAGTCCACTCAGCCTCTCTCTGGTCCCAGTAGATCCAGTCCACTCAGCCTCTCTCTGGTCCCAGTATAACCAGTCCACTCAACCTCTCTTTGGTCCCAGTATATCCAGTCCACTCAGCCTCTCTCTGGTCCCAGTAGATCCAGTCCACTCAGCCTCTCTCTGGTCCCAGTAGATCCAGTCCACTCAGCCTCTCTCTGGTCCCAGTATAACCAGTCCACTCAGCCTCTCTCTGGTCCCAGTATATCCAAAAATCAATCATGAAATTATAGGATCGGTTAGCTAACGTTAGCTCGGGTGTATCTACCTAATTATTATAGCAATTTATAGAAAATGTTCGGCACACACTAAAGATACTTACATTTAAATTATTATTTCACCGTCAGCGATGCCGCTCAAACTCCCGCTTAGGTCCGCTATTATTGTTTTATAACGAGCCGGCAAAGGCCCGCGCATAGGATTGTGGGTGATTTGGGACCGCGAAGGATACACATGTGCATCCTTCTCTGTCTATGGGAAATGTTCTGAATGAAGGACTCAGTCCTTGGAGGAATTCGGAGGATCCTCGAAATTGGAACGGTTCTTCGACGGACGTTGATGACGTGGCATCCTCCAAATTCTGGCTTTGGAGGATCCTTCCTTGACATTGGGAAACACCCAGTGACTGCAAAATGGCTGACTCCAGGGCTGATGAGGGGAAGTGGGAACAGGTGTGTAGGTGGGAGGGGACTGGGAGGAAAATCTGAGGGCATCTAGTGGCTAGTTTGAGGATGGCAGGTGTGTGGAGAGAGGAGAGTACTTGAGTTGCCTCCAATCGCGCCCTTCCTCTCGTCTTAGTCCCTCCCACCGAGGAAGCACGGGAGGGACGCGATAAAATCATGGGAGGCGAGAGGCAACGAGCAAGTGTGCTTTTAGATGGATGAGACGTCCCTTCCTTAGTCTGGCTCCGCCCTCCTACGTACTTTCGCTCAATTTTCAGTTTCCTTCAATACTCCGTCTGGGTTTGGGATATATTCACAGGTTTTCTCCGGTCAAAATTTAGCCAGTCCGATCGGCAAACAAAGGGCGTAGCTAATGGACCAGAGTCTGGTAGGACCAGGCTGATGTACCAGAGTCTGGTAGGACAAGGCTGATGTACCAGAGTCTGGTAGGATCGAGCTGATGTACCAGAGTCTGGTAGGACCAAGCTGATGAACCAGAGTCTGGTAGGACCAGGCTGATGTACCAGAGTCTGGTAGGACCAGGCTGATATACCAGAGTCTGGTAGGACCAGGCTGATGTACCAGAGTCTGGTAGGACCATGCTGATGTACCAGAGTCTGGTAGGACCAGGCTGATGTACCAGAGTCTGGTAGGACCAGGCTGATGTGCCAGAGTCTGGTAGGACCATGCTGATGTACCAGAGTCTGGTAGGACCAGGCTGATGTACCAGAGTCTGGTAGGACCAGGCTGATGTACCAGAGTCTGGTAGGACCAGGCTATCCTTTCCCCTGAAGTGGCACATGAATTAGTCAGCTGTTTGGGTGGAGTCAGCAACTCCTTGGGGCATAAATAAGAGCTTTGAGACAGCTTTCATTGAGGAGGGACAGAAGAACTTACGGTTCAGACAAAGACTGAGGAGTCAAGGAGACAGAGAGTCAGGCCAAACAACCAACCAACTAGTGTGTCCTCTATCATAGAATTACTTAAATAGCTGAGCTCTCAGTCAATACTTCTGATGGCAATGTTGTTTTTTTTCTCACCAATATAATAAATGTATAGAGGGCGAAGGATGCTGCTCTGCAGACTCCACCATCATGTCAGCACAGTCAGTCCTACGTCCGTTACTGCACTATAATTGTATTATCTTTACATGGCAGCCTTTATGTCCAAATTCAATTTCATTTTGTCTAAATTCACAAAAGAAATATATTTTCCCATTTTTGGCATTGCTTTCTTTGGTCAATGACCTAACACAATACATGGATTTTTAAAGTTGTTGATTATTATTCTCTCATCAATTAATTGATTAATTGTGTGGCTGGTTTGGCTCAGTGGTGGAGCAGGCACACATGTAATGAGAGGCTTGTGCCTTAATACAGAGGTCCAGGGTTTGAGTCCGACCTGTGACAATTTCCTGCACCTCTTTCTCACCTAACAGTCCTGTCAGAAATTAAAGGCGGAAATGAACAAAAAAATATTCTTTAACCCTCCTCTTGTTCTCTTGTCAAATCTGACCCCTTTAAAAAATGTCTATATCTGAAATATGGGTTTCTTTTTAACCAAACTACCACAGAAAAAATGGATTGGATTCCATACAACGCTCTTTGTAAATTCAACTGATCACTTTCATTCCTGACTAAACTCATCTGTACGTTCCTCTGATCTTAACTATTAGTCAAAATAATTCAAAATTTCTGCTTTTTTTACTCAAATATTAGGTATAATTCTATATAAATGAGGGTTATTGACCATGAATTCCAAAAAGTAGTGTAAAACTAGTGGTGGTAAGGTGGTGTTAGTGAAAACAACAACAACAAAAAAGTCTGAAAAAGGGACGAAAATGTCAAATCTTTGTACGTTTTTTAACCCAGGAGGACAATAAAAAAATGGGTTAAAAACAATGAATGGACTAATCATTCTCCTCTTGGAAGTGATTCGATCTCTTCCAGGTGAGAGCAGAGTGAAGCTGCTACAGGTACTGTCCATGTGTGAACACACAGGAAACCCCATTTAGGAAAAGGTCGTGTCTGTGTATGCCTGGCATACATCAGTTTGGCAGAGAAGGCACATACTCTGATTAAGTCTTATCTGGAGCCTATTCTTCTTCCTGTGCCTTCAGAAGCTGCCAGCCTGATGCCTTATCACACAGATGCACACATGCTGGATTGTGCATGTGCATGCTTCCCCCCCTCAGATAGGATTACAAGCTCCCCAAAAACACACACTTTATTCAACACTGATACTTCACATGGCACGTGTCACTTTGTGTCACCAGGTATTCCATCGAGAGGTCCAGCGACCCCGACAAGTTCTTCTACATCGAAATCACTTCCGGGTCGCTGATGACGGTGCGTTTGCTGGACCGAGAAGAAATCGGCTGGCACAACATCACCGTCCTCGCCATGGAGATGAGTACGTCACACACACAAACACACACACACACACACACGTACCGAACACAGGCTTTCTCATGCAAAATCTCTTTTTTTAATAGTAATTTATATTTATGTTTGCCTTGTCTCGTGCCAGTGCAATACAAATATTTCAAACTTTCTTAAAAGCAGAGATAGACATTACAGTGTTTCATGACCTACAGTATATACAAATAAGAGTCTGCATCAGTGTTGAAACAAGGAATAAGACGGCACAAACACAAAACAAGCTTGTTTTTTTAAATAAGTTTCTATGGAGGCAGTGTAAAGACATAAATTATTTAAAGTCGAAGTGGAATTTGAGCTCTACTCATTTTTTTTTTTTATACATGATGTGAACTAAAATACTATGGCAGTTATTGCACATATTAACATATAAACTTAGTCTGGCTCAGATTTACAATGCTGGGAGACCACATGACATCTGGTGCATTAGATGTCCCGCCCTTCAACTAGATCGCTAACCCAGGACGGTTGCGATTGGTTAAAAGAAATACGAATGAGACCGGGACTGTTTTGCCCCCTATAACAGAAGAAATAAGCGGTAGCAAGACCATGTGGAGATAGATCTGACAATGTGAGACTAGATTGAATAAAACTTAAATGACTTGTTATTGGTGATTAGTCCAAGGATTTCCACTGAATTTTAATTTTTTTTATAGACGGAAGAAGATTCATGGAGAGAAAAAAACAAACAGAATTAGCAGATGTGTGCATATATTTGCACAAACAGAAAACAAGTGAACCAGTGCAGAGTTATGTCACATAGAGCAGAAGATGCCCTGCAGATGTGAAAGTCACCTTCAACACCCCCCACCCCTCCCTCCCTCCCTCCCTCCTTCCGCTTTGTTTATCTCTTTGTCCCTTTGTTTGGTAGACACACCAAAAAGGAGATGGTAATTAATTGAATTAACGACTAATTGAACAACTTTTTGCATTGGTGGCTAATTAAAGATGTAAAGGGCGAGAGAGGGCACAGGTAGCATAGGGTGTAGAGAGAGAGAGAGAGAGAGAGAGAAACAGAGAGAGAGAGAGAGAGAGAGAGAGAGAGAGAGAGAGAGATTTACATTACTTTTTACATGATTGGCTGACTTTTTGTGCTCTCATTTCTTGTTTTTTCTTAAAGGTCCCATGGTATTAAAATGTCACTTTATGAGTTTTTTTTTTACATTAATATGAGTTCCCCCCCTTATTATGTTTTAAAATAAAAAAGGTCCGGAAATTATGAGAATTAGGTCATGATTTTAAAAGAAAAAAAGGCATTATTAAAGAAATTACATCATGATGCAAATGCTCAATTTCTTGGAGAAATTCAGTATTCTGAGGATTTAGCCTTTCAGGAAATAATCCCAGTAAAGCTCTCGTCTCTCATCCTTTTCACGTTCTTGGTGGAAGCTCATTCAGGACAAAACTCTTACTTGTTAAAGCAACTCAATCAATATTCACATTTTAATTGAACTAAAACATCAGCACAGTTACAGCACACACACACACGCACACAAACACACACATACAGCATTAACACCCACACTGCGACCTGCAGCACCAAAGTCACGCCATTGATTGATCGATCATGTGATGAAACCTGAGAAAGTACTTACTGCCCTCTAATTGCGTTTCTACTGCCTATTACACAGCTGGTTAAGATATGCAAATTCTGATTGGTAATGGAGAATAACACAATTGTAATGTAAGCGCGAGGAGGCCTAATGCGCCGCAGGATTGCTGTAAATGAGCGCAAGATTAAGGGACACACAAACTGAACTCAGCAGGATCCTCAAAGAGTCATTTATCTGTGTCCATCAAGCACATCTTCTGACCAGTGTGTGTATCTTCTCTGTGTGTGTGTGTGTTCATGTGTTTCTGCAGATAACCCCACTCTGATCTCAAGCGTGTCAGTGGCCGTGAGGGTCCTCGATGTCAACGACAACCCCCCCTCGCTGACGCACTACTTAGAGGGTTATGTGTGTGAAAACGCCAAAGCAGGACAGGTACGGAACAACATGACAACATGAAGAATGATACAGCTGATAAGTGGTGGTTTCCTCCAAAATAGAATATCTGAGGTACATTTTAATTCTTCCACACATAACTTTTAACTCCACTACATGAACAGTCGTGCTCATAAGTGTACATACCAATACTAAAATTGACTAAAAAGAGGAATTAAAAAAAAACATCTTTTGAAAATTGATGCCTTAATTAAAAAAATCCAACCTCCAAGGATACCAGTTTTCTTTGTGAATGCATAATGTATCATGAATAATAAATATTGAGTATTGAATGAAGAGGGATTTTTTTGGTACTCAATACTTAACCCTTGTGTTGTTTTCCCGTTAAAATTTAGAATCAACACTTTTGTTGACGTTTTTTATCGATGGTTTTAAGTTTTTCTTACGTTTTTGTCCCTTTTTTCAACACTTTTGATGCTTTTTTTCAATATTCGTCACTTTTTTTGACGTTTTAAACACTATTCAATTCAATTCAATTCAATTTTATTTATAGTATCAATTCATAACAAGAGTTATCTCAAGACACTTTACAGATAGAGTAGGTCTAGACCAGATAGAGCAGGTCTAGACTACACTCCAGAATTTACAAGGACCCAACAGTTCTAGTAGTTCCCTCCAGAGCAAGCAACAGTGCGACAGTGGCGAGGAAAAACTTCCTTTTAGGAAGAAACCTCGGACAGACCCAGGCTCGTGGTGGGCGGTGTCTGACGACCGGACACTACGTAACACTAACTTATTAAGTTTAGTTTTACAGTTATTTTTGGAATTTATGCTCAATAAACCTCATTTATAGGAAATTATACCTAATGTTTGAGTTAGAAAAGCAGAAATTAGGAATTATTGAGACTAAAATGAAAGGAAAGTATGTTGATGGATAATCAGACTGGAATATGTCAACTTTTACTCAATACTATTTCAAAACCACTTCAATTGTGTTTTTCAAATGCTATAAAATGGAAAAAGACGCCCCAAAATGAATGAAAGTAGAGATTTGTACATGCCAAAGAGCGTTGTGTGGAATAAATTTTGGGTAATTAAAAAGAACATTGATATAGGAAAATGAGTCAATTTGACCCGAAGACAACATGAGGGTAAAGAGGCCTAAAAAGTGATCACAAAAAAAAGATCACAGCCAAACATGAGTCCTCCGCGGGGATCTAACTGTGTGTCTGTGTGATGAAATCCAGCTGATCCAGACGGTGACGGCGGTGGATCCGGATGAGCCGCTGGGTGGACAACACTTCTACTACAGCTTGGCTCCGGAGGCCGCCAACAACCCTAACTTCACCCTGAGAGACAATCAAGGTACACAGTCCAGACTATTTGTTCTGTATAATGTTTAGCCTCGACAGCAGTGCTGTATACCCATTTAGGTGAAAGATAGTTTATATTCCTCCAGTGCCGCAGGAAATTCCTCCTGATGCATGTCTTTTTGCCGATGTCCATTTCCTTCCACTTTCTTTGTGTTGAATTTGAAACTCCGGTGGATGCATGAGGACTAATGGCTCTCCTCCTCAGATCTCTGCAGGGTGAATCCAGACAGCTAGCTAGACTATCTGTCCAATCTGAGTTTTCTGTTGAATGACTAAAACTACTTTAGAACGTACACATGTTCCACCAAAACAAATTCCTTCCCTTGTTTTAAAGAAGTACCAATAAACCAGTGCACGTTTTTCTCCCATCACGGGATGCTGTGTGGACTAGCTAGTCCCTCCTTCACAGCGCTGTGGAGGAGGGTCTGGCAAAGCGAGGATCAGCAGAAACTCTAAAAGGTTTCAGTAGTGTGCTCTGGAACAAGAGCAGCCTCTCTCTGTTTTGGAAAACTTTCATCTCTTTTGGAAATGTAAAAAAAAAAAGGCCTACAGTATACCCACATGCCCTGAACCCTGTTATCTGGGAAACACTCAACCCTTCCCTGACCTCTTTGTCTCTTTCCAGACAACACAGCGTGGATCCTGACGCGGCGAGGAGGCTGGGCGCAGCAGGACCAGACCGTCTTCTACTTGCCCGTCTTGGTGTCTGACGGTGAGCAGCCGGTGCAGACCAGCACCAGCACGCTGACCATCCGCGTGTGCAGCTGCGACCACGAGGGCAACGTCATGTCGTGCAATGCCGAGGCGTACAGTCTGCCTGCCAGCCTCAGCAGAGGGGCGCTCATCGCCATCCTGGCCTGCATCTTCGTCCTGCTGGGTGAGTTAGGAGCAGTGCTGGAAGAAATATTCTGATCCTTTTTACTTTAAAGGTCCCATATGGTTAAAAAGGTTTTTTTCTGTTTGATATAGACTCAGGGGTTTACTTTAGAGCTTTACTTAAAAGCTGTGTAAATGTGAAATCGCTCACTGCTGCCATTTCAATCAGGAGAGACTTTGCTGCAAATATGCAAAGGTTTATCTGTAAATATGCATAATATGAAATGTACTGAGAGTCTGTGAAGATTAGACTCCATCGTTAAAAATAAAAATAATTTTACTTGGGTACTCCCCAATACCCACTATCCTACCCTACCACATACATTTTTTAACATGTATAAAAAGTATAAAAATTTGCAATGGAGTCAAAAATGAAGGATTGTGTGGAAGAAGGAGAAAGAACATTGCAATAAAGTATTAAAAGTGTTCTTATGTGGTTAAAAATAGTGTGACATATTCGTCTTTAAAGGTGCCCTGCCGCACAAAACCGTTTTTACTTGCATTTTTTTGAAATATGTTCAGTCCATATGTGTTTGTGTGTGATGTGGTGAATGTGAAAATGAACTGCTACCTCCTCTGTCAGCTCTAACCACTGTAAAGAAATAAGAGGAGAAATCAGGCCAATTACAACAGCTGGTCTGTCTGAGCTCATTACTATTATTAGCCAATCAGAGTCGAGCAGCTTAGCTCATTGAATATTAATGAGAACTGGCCCAAATTGAGTCTTCCTGCTGGCTTTCTATGCCACGCTAGAACGGCTTGAAACAAGGTAACCAAGGTATTTTTTTTCCACAAACAATGTTACGGAGCCCATGGTAGAACTTCAGACATTACTACAAAGTCATTAAAAACATGTGGCAGGGCACCTTTAAGGTTGATTATTTCACTCAGTAAAGGTATCATGAATACTCAAAAGAAGCCGAAAGGTCAGGGTGTAAAATAAAGTTCTGCAGGGATTTTAATCGAGACCTACTGCTGCCCCCGAGGCTCGCCCTCCGACAGTACATTTACATTCTGCTACAAACGTTCAAAAGGAAAAGGTTTTCTAGCTGGAGACTCCAGGTAATGGCAACTGCGTGACATTTTTCTTTGTTCATTCGCCTTCATGCTTTGCATATAATGAGGTATTTACACAAAGTAAGAGAATGCGTCGAAGTTAATTTGTACAAGCTGTACCCTGATTTCATAGCAGTTTTAAGTGTGTAATGATGGAGAAAAAAACAACATCGGGCCATTGTGCTTTTTCAGATTTCAAGTTGGAGTACATGTATTTTCCTGTTATTGAAATATTTAAAAGAAAAAATTGTTAAAAAGCTGTTATTATTAATCTAGAACATTCTCAAAAGTCCAAAATGACATCCCACTGCTGCTTGTGTCCAACCAACAGTCCAAAACCCAAAGATATTAAATTTGAAAATAATTCAAAACAACAAAAAAAATGTTCACATGAAAGAAGCTGAAGTCAGTTAACAACCTAATAGGTTCAACAAATCAAAAAAAATCAAACATCACGATATTTTTGACCAAATACATCCCGATATTGCAGCGATGTTGTAGGGTTGACTGTTTGCTTTCACAAAATATTCACTGTAATGTAGTCATATCATGATATATCACGTTGACATCACGATATCCAACATTACGAAATCCAAAAAGATGATATCTAGTCACATATGTTAATGACGAAATAGTCTTCATATTAGTACAGTGCTTCATTCAGACATCCATAAAAGTATCCTGTGTGCCTCCAGCTGACTGTTTGTCATCTCTTCCTTTGCCCAGTGATGATCCTGCTCATGCTCTCCCTGCGCACCCATCGTAAGAAGCCCTACCTGTGCGACGAGGAGGAGAACGTCCACGAGAACATTGTGCGCTATGACGACGAAGGCGGTGGCGAGGAGGACACCGAGGCCTTCGACATCGCCGCCATGTGGAACCCGCGCGAGGCGCACCACCACCTGGGCAAGATGAGACAGGACATGGTGCCGGAGATCGAGAGCCTGTCGCGCTACGTGCCTCAGGTGTGCGTCGTGGGCGGCGGCAGCGGGGACAGTAACGTTCACGGATACGTGCTGGCGAAGCTCCTGGACGCCGACATGGACCCATGCGCCCCGCCTTACGACTCCCTGCAGACCTACGCCTACGAGGGGGAAGGCTCCGTCGCAGAGTCGCTTAGCTCGCTCCAGTCAGGGACGTCCAACACGGACCACGAGTACGACTATCTCAACGACTGGGGGCCTCGCTTTAAAAAACTAGCCGAGATGTACGGCGTGCTGGAGACAAACGCTCCTCCGATGTGGTAGAACACCAGAGCCTTTGCCTCTTTTTTTTTTTTTTTTTTTTAATCTCAGAACAATTACGCCGACAAAAAGAGAAACACACACATCAGAGACAAAAACGTGATGTGCTCGCGTCCACAACCATGACTGTTAGCACTTGAATTCCTGCCGAAAGCCTGGATTCTCCACAGCATTGAAGGCCTGGGATGCCCACAGCAGCAGCAGTGTGAGCTGGTTTTAAATCCCCCCCCCCTCAAGCGACTGAGGCGGGATTGGCAGCCTTTGGGAGGCCGCAAAAGCAACGGCTTCAAAGCACATGTTTAACTCCCCTGCCTGACCCAGCCACCGGCAGCTTTGGTTCAAAGAATGGAGTGATTTATGCCAGAGATGAAAACGACAGAGACCTGACTCACAGCAACACGGGAGACAAAACTCTGCACTGCTGATCTTCAGCGCTTTGTCACATACGACCCGAGCCACAACTCTGAGCAGGGAGAGGGGGAATGAAATCATAGCTGCAATTGGATTTCTTTCTTCTTTCCTCTGTGGCAGGTCTTAATTTATTTCTTTGTTTCACGTGCCGTATTTATATTTTTCGCTAACTTATTTGGGTACTTCCAACCAACCCTGTACTTCAACTGCCATGGCCTTGTGAGGAAATCTTTTAAAGATCACGTATATGTTGTACCATACATGATGTAAAAGCTCTTGTCTTCATGCTTCTCTATAGTAAAGGACATGCACAGGAGAGAGGGCGATGCTGTAATCTCATGTGGGTTTTCCAGGTGGATATGTTTATCGTGTTATTGTTTTTTGTATCATTTTTTAGCTATTTGTATTGTAAATGTAGTTCATTAATAAGGATGCAAGGGAAGCCATTTTTGGGAAGTGGATGTATCGCAGCAGGCTGTCAAATGTCATTCAAGATGTGGAAGTACGGCCGAGTTGCCTTTCATTTTGGATCCAACCACCCTCCCTACCCCCCCCCCGGGCCAACGGGAGTACGCCAGCGAGGCTTGATCTGTCCTGTTAGAGACACTGTGTTGCTTTTTTTCTGCCAACACGCAAACGTGGCTTAACCCCCCAATCCTGTGGACTTCAGAGACATTGATAATCTGCATTAAGTGCCAAATGTACAACAAAAAAGGACTAAAAAAGGACAAAAAAAAGACATTTTGGATGAAGAAAAAAGAAGAGAAATCAAACCTCAAACACCAAAAGATGTAACAAAAAGGATTTTACAAACTGGGAATGAAGTGAAAGTACATTTTGATAATTTGATTGGGTAAAAGTTTACTTGAAATCCACGTGGTCAGTCATGCTGCAGTAAGTGGTATGTGAATGTAGATATTATTTTGTATTCTTGGTAATAAAAAGAAAAGAAAAGAACTTCTCTTCTGTCGTGAAACTCCCTCGAGATGAGAAAACTGTTATATTCATAACACCGGTGTGAAAAAAAAAGATGCTTATGAACATCTGGATCCGGGTGGCAACATTTTTCCAGAGTTTGGAATAATAAACTGCTTCTTTTTGGTGCTGAAGAGCATTACACAACTCGCTGAAGCATGACAGGAATGCAAGTCCTTCAAAAGATAAAGCAGCTACTTAAATTTGCAATCATACGCTGAATTGTCCTCCAAAGTGTTATTGCGGCTGATTCACTTTTCATTTCGATTCCCCTCAAAGTGCCTAATTTGCTTGACTTATTTTGTTTTTGCAGCGATAATGCTTAACAGTGATTAAAAGCTCATCGCCTGCTGTATCTGAAACTCGAGCCTCGGCAGCACCTCGCAGCGATCGTTCCGTCTGATTGCTTTCACTGTAACGTTTACAGGAGCCACTGGAAATCAATCAGTTAGAAACGGGAGTCTTTACTTAATTGCCTACGTCAATCACAGTAAGTTAAGGAAAAGTGAGAGGGAAAAATAAGGGAAATTAAGAAGTGGGCAGCAAAACAAATGAGAATCAAAGGGATAATCTATATTTTCCACTACCATGCTTTTCCATTTTCTTTGTCAAAACACGTAACAAGGAAATAAGTCTGAAATCTTTGGCTGCGGCTTACCTGCTGGGTGGCATTCAACAGTGAAATTGCACAGAAGATGAGCCTATAATATTCCCAGGATTTACATTCTTACTATTCTTTTATTCTCTGCATGCTGAGCAGGACATTTCAAATACTCAAAGGGGGGATGTTTGTCTCTTTACTTTAACACGCAACAGTCCGCAAAAGGTTTCAAAAACCTTTATGTTTCTCCATCTTGCATCAGATCAAAGTTTCCTTCGTAGTAGTTTAGAGAAACACTTCCTACCCTCCAACGTTATTTCATCAGGCGACACTATTACTGGATAATGCCATTGCCTGAAGTGTGAGGAGCGGCAGGTTTGTGTCGTCTTCCTGCCCTCGAGTGGCCTGAAATGGCTTCATACACCTTCAAATTTTACTGAATTGAAATATTGTCAAGCTGATTGAAGCATTCAATGAATAACTTAGACATAGTTCCAAAAATATGTCTACAAAACACTTCAAACTTCATTCTAACGATGTCATTCGTTGGTAGGTGTATTAACTTTGGGCAGAGCCAGGCTAGCTGTTGCCATGTACTTCCAGTCTTCATGCTAAGCTAAGCTAAGCTAAGCTAAGCGCATCTTGGCTGCAAGTATGTGTAAAAGTATAATAGTAGTAAGTAGGCCTGTAACAACTATTACATAATTGTCCAATTGGGAATTTGTTTTAAATAATTGCAGTTTCTTTGTTGCGTATATTCTGTCGCACCAGTGAGGAATTCTAAGTAATGACAACAAAACTGTCATGGCGTCCACATCATACAAGCCTACCATGACCGCGCAGTATATAAGTATAGTATATTAAGGGTATGTGACATCACCGCTTTTCAGCTTAGTCCCACCCACTTCAAACCATAAGAGAAGGCAGAAACAAAAACACAGAAATCTGTTATATTAAAATAAAACTGTTCCAACTCTGGCATAAAAAAAGGCCTTTGAATCAAATATTTTAAGAAATGCAAGGACATGCATTCTCTGCCATCTCTGCTCCTGGCTGTGGCTGCAAGTTAGGATTATTTTCAGCTGGCTAGCTTCCCTCTTTTTTTTTCCAGACCTCCATCGACTTAGTTTTGTTAAATTTGGTCTGTCTATAGTTTAATTTCTCCTTAAGTTAAGTAATAACTTCTATGTCTCCTCGTCTCCCCTCCTTTGTCCAACCTTGACCTGGATTGTGATCTAAAAATTGCCAAAAAAAATACAGACAACAGTTTCTCAGAGCCCAATGTCCTATTTGTTCCATAAAAAAAACTTAAATGCTTTCAGTTTGTAGTCAAATCATCCCTTCTGAGTCTTTGTTGAGAAAGAAACTTTCTATTCTTCTTTTACTATTCTGTGAATGTTATTCTCTAGGTGACCAAAGTCTTCAGTCGGCTCCACAAGAAGGATCTGCGCTGGCTGTGACCCTATTCCCCATCACTCCTCACCATAAATCTCTTGTCATGAGCATTATAAAGCTCATGTCCTGCAGTCTCTTTCCTCCTCAGTGCCCTTCCCTACACATTTCCCCATCCAGCTGCATAAATAAAATCCTAACAACCCCAGACACCCCAATGCAAACCTCTTTTTTCCCCATTTTGCCCAGTCGCCAGCCTCTCCCAGGGCCATTTCCAGGCCGGAGCGGTGCCATCCGAAAGGCACTGAGGGGTAATTTGTCTTAAGCTCCACTGCTCTTTCTAACAGACGAAGGAGCTCAAACGGTGGAAGATAATAAGAAGCCTTCCAGCTCTAATCCTGCTGAGGGTAAACCGCAGCAGGCCCAGTGAATCATCTCCTAATGCGAAGTGGAAAAACACACTCCGCTCTGCTGGAAATTGAGGTGTGGAAAGGAAAGGCAAACTCAAGGCCCTGGGAGTGTAGAGCAGGTCCAACCCATTTGACATGTGGAGTTGGAGAGCGTAACATATACAGACCCAAATTGCTGCCGGGCTTCCTCTCTCTCTGATCCTCTTCTTATCTCTTTCCGTCTCTCTGCCTCTCTTATGTCTCCTCCGGTCCAGCACTTGTTTCTTTCTCCCATACAAATGCCCTCCATGTCTTTCGCTCCCTTCTCTTCTAAGTCTTTTTGTCTTCTCCCTCCTCGTCCTCCTCTCAGCCCAGCTCACGAGTGCAGCGATGGGATATTTCAGCTTTATCTCTTTAGGCTGCAACATGAACATGAGCTTTTGCCCGTCAGGGTCTTTGCTGCGAGAACAGAGCATCATCGGCGTCTCAGAGGTTTACAGTACTGTAACTTCACAAGTAGCTGCAGACACTGGTGCATGCATAGCTTTACTTTTTACAGCAATGATCTGCTAATTTCTTTTGTTTTGGAAAGGGTGGTAAGTGGCCATGTGGTGGAATTTATCTGAAAGCACTCAGGACTACCTTTACGAGAAAAAACTCACATTTACAAGATGAACCCTTCTGTTGTCCTGCTGGGTCAAAATTCAATATGAACGTTTTTGTCAGTCATTTTGCTGTTTATTTATTTATTTTTTAACATTTTTGTCTCTTTAAAACATTTTTTTCCAATGTTTTTGTGGCATCGTTAAACGTTTTCTGTGCTTTTTTCCCCCCACTTCCACCAGTGTACACTAAAAACAACTTATTGCCATTATTTTTGGACTAAACCTTATATAGCCTATAAAATTATATCTAACTTTTGAGTTAAAAAAAAAAGTAGAAAGTATACAGGGTATACAGGGTTTCCTCAGGAGGGGGGCTGGCGTCTCCCTTAGAGATCGGGTGAGAAGCTCAGTCATCCGAGAGGAGCTCGGAGTAGAGCCGCTGCTCCTTCGCGTCGAAAGGAGCCAGTTGAGGTGGTCTGGGCATCTGGTGAGGATGCCTCCAGGGCGCCTCCCTAGGGAGGTGTTCCAGGCACGTTCAGCTGGGAGGAGGCCTCGGGGAAGACCCAGGACTAGGTGGAGAGATTATATCTCCAACCTGGCCTGGGAACGCCTCGGGATCCCCCAGTCGGAGCTGGTTGATGTGGCTTGGGAAAGGGAAGTTTGGGGTCCCCTACTGGAGCTGCTGCCCCCGCGACTCGATACTGGATAAGTGGATGAAGATGGATGGATGGATGGCAGAAAGTATGATTTATTTTGATTCCTATTTAAGATCAGAGGATGTTGATGGATAATCACAGACTGTCAAAGTAGAGTCAGAATAATGCTATAAAATTGAATAAAACACCCAAAAGTCAATGATAGTAGTGAACTGATCCTTAGTTTGACTTGTGAAGAGTGTTTCATGGAACAATCCGTTTGATAGAAAGAAATCCAAATTCCTGCCATAGAAACTTTAAAAACGTTGACAAAAATTTGACCCGAAAACCACATGAGGGTTAAAAAAAAAAGGCCTAATAGGTCTCTATCTCCCTTCTGAGGTATTTAAATGATGGTCCAGTTCTACCAGCTGACCTTGTTATGGGAGGCTGGTGAATGGCAGACCCAAAATGCAGAGACGGAAGCAGCATCCATTTGTTTCTTTTTGACGTTTTTGTAGTTTTTTCCAACACATTTTTTGAAGCTTTTTCAGTCTTTTTCCCACTTTTTAGCGTTCTTGTATTATTTTTTTTCCCAATGCTATACAATTGATTTTCACTAAGGAAAGTAGTGAACTGATCGTTTATTTTACTTGTTATGAGCGTTGTAGGGAACCATCCTCGTTATTTATTTACTTTTGACAATTTGGTTGAAAGAAACCCAAATTTCTGATATAGAAACTTTTGAAATTGGTCAAAATTTGACCCGAGGACAACATGAGGGTTAACAGAGAAGAGAATGAGGGATGAAAACACTGCCTCGGGGGAGCTGATGTCACACCTGCACTCCCACAATGCCCACTTATCAGGTTTATTTCAAAGACATTTTAGACTAGACAGAAAAGATTCTGGGCCTCAAGGTGCTGCAGTGCAGTTTCACTCTGTTTCCCTTACTGATTATTCATGTTGATTAAGGATTACAGAAAACTGACCCTGGATCTGCCATAAACGCTCAAACGACATCTCTCGTACACTGTCAATACTCAAAACCTCTTAAAGCTATAGCGCGTATTTTCTGTCTCCCCCATGAGGAATTATAAGAAATGACAACAAAATTGAGAAGCCTTCCGTGATTGCGTACCACCCCCACCCCTCCGCCACGCAGTTGCTAGTAGCCAAGGAGGACACGCAGGATTAAAAAAACATGATGGACAGAAGAGGTATTTAGCTTCACTCGAGTTTCTGAGCAGGAAAGTCACCGGACGACCCAATCTTCTGAACATAGCCATGCTGAGTAATCCAGAGAGAGTTGTGTGGAGCTGATAGTCTTAATTAGCTTTGTAGCTACTCATTTGGCAATGGCTTGAATGTAACAGACGTTCATTGATATTATAATAGTTTTCTTCTACCCCTTTCATGTCTTCAGCGTTCCTGTCAAATAAAAGCCAAAAAACGCCCCAAAAAATTATCTTTAAAAAATAAACTTTATTATGCCGGGTTGGTTCAGTGGTAGAGCGGGCGGACATGTACCTAGAGGTTTATGCCTTGATGCAGAGGTCCAGGGTTTGAATCTGACCTGTTACTGTTTCCTGCATGTCTTCCCCCTCTCTTTCCCCTTTCTCACCTAGCTGTCCTGTCCATTAAAGGCAGAAAAGCTCAAAAAATAATCTTTAACAAAATTTAAAAAAAAAATCTGTAGCATATATGTATATTAGGGGTGGGAATCACCACATGCCTCCCAATACAATATCATCACAATACTTATACCACGATACAATATTACGATTTTAAACATATTGCAATTTTCTGCAATATATTGCATTTCATAACCTTTTTTCCAATTTCAAATGACGTCCCCAAAAGGAAACTTTGTTAACGTCAGTTTTATCTAAAAAGATTAATTTCTCTGTTTATTCATTTCACTTTAATGTTATTGCTGCTAAATGGGATTGTCAAGCATGCAAACTCATATATAATAAAACACGTATATAATAAAAGACCCATACTTGGTGCCTGTGTATCAATACACTATTGCCACTGAAAATATTGCGATACTATGCTTTTTTTCCCCCACCCCCTAATATATACATGCTGGAAACTTATTTATGGCTGCACTGCAGTCTGGATTTCAATGCAATTGTTTTTCCTGAAATATGATAATTCTATGAGTATTTGTACAATGACATCCCTTTCTTTTATTCCAGAAATAGGACACATCATTTCCCACCAGATTGGCTTTGACGCTTTGAGATTGTTACAATAACAAGTGATGGGAAGTAAATCTGACAATTGATTATGGCTCCCTTTCAATTGGTGCCATTTTGGTAACATCTTATTTCCTGGAGCAACACTAAAACAAAAGAGCCAAAATCTAAATCCTCTAGAGAGAGAGAGAGAGAGAGAGAGAGAGAGAGAGAGAGAGAGAGAGAGAGAGAGTGCTGATGCATCCTCAAACACTGGAAACACTGAAAATGTATAGGAGACAGTGGGACCACTCGGCAGGTAAAGATGACAGCAACATGACAGAGGAACAAAAGTACATGTTCTACTTTCTGATACTGAGTCCGGATTATTCAAGACATTTTTTTCCTTCTGCACTTTTTTTTTTATCCTGTGAGATTTATCTCGGCCCTGCCTGCTTTGCACATTTTGTTATTAATGGCAGTGACAGACACCTTCGTCTCGGAGCCTACCTATGTGAATTAAAAATAAAGCGGTGTCGGGCTGAGGTGGGAAGTGATCCAGGAGGTGTTAACCAAAGTTGTCAAAGGCAATGGATTAGAAAAAGAGAAGGCTTAGATAAAAAATAAGAAATCCCCCACTGGTCCTCCAATCTCTGCTACTTCCTCTTTCATCCTCCTCGCGACAACCAATTTGTTTGTGTCCTTCTTCCCGAGAGAAGAACCCCATCGCTTCTTTCTGCTTTGAGAAAAAAAAAAAAATGTAAATAGAAGTAAAGCATGATAACACCAACTGGATCTGAGAAATTGGACTTGGCACACAGAGTATTAGGTATCAGAGACCCTAGCGATGGATGCTACTTTCAGCAAATAGAAAAACAGCGAGGGGAAAGGAAGGGACGTGATGGAGGCAGCTGAGAGCGGGTTGATATGAAGTGTTTGTCAAATCAGAGGTGGATTGGGACATGGCTACAGCGCTGGTTGGTGTCCCTGTGATAGTGTTCTTATTGAGCTGCCAAGCCAGTGAATCCCTTCAGGACTGTTTGTTTACCAGCCTTCTTTATTTTGTCATACCACAGAGATGGAGAATATGTGGATACCGTACCATCTGCATGAGAGTCTATGTTGGCTTATGTCTTACTTCTGCTAAATGTCCATGTTTTTCTTTTATTTAAATTTTTTTTTAACTGTTCTCCACTGCAGTTTTCCATTGCTGAATTAAATAACATAGTTGACACATGGGTGTGTCATTACAGCAATCCCACCAGTGGGTCCCAAAATGTAAACACATTCTTTGTAAATCTTTACAATCCCCCTCCCAATCAGCCTTGTTGCACAATCCAAATTTCCTTAGCTTCTGTAGCTTGCTAGCTCGAAGTCTGTTGTTGTTCCTCGAAGCGGAGGGATTTTGAGAACGGAAACACACAACGGCAATTATCCGGGAAATGTACTTCCCTGGATCGTGTTGCTGTCTTTCCTTACCTGTTAATGCTCGGTAGTCTATATCCATGATGGTTGATTATGGGATTGTAACCTGTGAGCAGCATTACAGGTTGAAAATGGCAAGTTTTAAGGAAGATATGGATGGTGCAACAAGGCAAGCCTGCTTGGTTCTTTCGGGGGACTGAAGAAGAGAGGGAATGAAGTGCCATGCCCGCTGCAATTGTTGTTTTTTTTTTGTAAGAATTTTCTTTTAGGCCGTTATTTGATAGGACAGCCTAGACATGAAATGGGAGAGAGAGAGAGAGAGAGAGAGAGAGAGAGAGAGAGAGGGGGATGCTCAATCAGGCGAGCTAACCAGGAGCCATACAACTGTGATTGGTTTTAAGAAATGCCAATGAACCAGAGCACATTTTCCTCCTATCCACGCATGTTGTGTGGAAGGCCAGACCCTCCTCTACAGTGCTGTGGAGGAAGGTCTGGCAATGGGAGACTAATCATCATGTGACCCTTCAGATCAGATCTATCTTCCTACCCTTTAGGGACCCTGACCCATATATGTGAGTCCACGCAAAAAAAACATATGCAATGTCCTAATAATCTGCTTTGGATGAATTAAACCACCTGGGAAGGGCAGTCATATCCCACGTTGGCACTGAGCCAACCTGAATCTGCAGATTTCCACTGTGAAGGCTAATCAGTGAAATCAGCAGGTGGAGTCTTTGAGTTAAATGAAATCATGCAGACTGTCAGCCCTCCATGGCACATGATTGTCTGTCCCTTGAGGCTAAAGCCACCAAACATGTGGCTGAAGATAGACATAAAAGACATGCAAACTTCTGTGCATCCAGTCACGCACACACGTAAGCCCAGCTGTGCAGACCCAGGCGTCAGGAAAAGCACATTTTGTGAAGGGCTGCACAAACATGTCATACACTTTTGAGCTCATCCACAAAATTACGACATAGTTCAGTGGATAAAGCAGCATTAATGATACAATACATTTGAATTAAAAGATCAATTTAGTGTTCATCAATAGAGAAACACAAAATATTCTACTTACTATCTGACAAATATTGACTGATCCAGACTGATCCCTAGTGTTAACCTGTTTGTATATGCATGACCTATACTGTTAACCTGATTTTGACATTTTATATACTGTATATATTTGGAATTTGTACCTTACCAGGAGACCTCTGTTCGTGTCCTGTGTGAAACCAAAAGTCAACATTGAATTTGTTTAACATACATCACGTTACGTACTTATCACTTACGTACAGAACTTATAATGTGTCACAAATGTACTTATTTTAACCCAAACCATGATATTTTCCTAAACCAAGCTGTTTTGTTTAAAATTCTCCTCAGATCTCTGCAGGGTAAATCCAGACAGCTAGCTAGACTATCTGTCCAATCTGAGTTTTCTGTTGCTCTTTTTCACTTTTTCTGGGATTTGGGGTGTTATTTTGTGTCTTTGGTGCTTCCACAAACATACAAACTTGAAAAAAACAAAACATTCATGCTGTTTTGAGTGAGATACGGTTTCTGAATGTCCTCTCTCAAAATCTCCACGGCTTTCTACGTCACTAGCCGAGACGAGGTGGCTAACTTGTAGCATGCTAGCTCGTTCTCAAACACTGCTACAACACACACAAGTTCACCATAATCTCCAAAAGAACTACGTCCATGTCCCTGTTCTGCAAGTATTCCACTAGTGCCCCTGGTCTAGAAGAAGTCTCCCAGCTAATCCTGCCTTGGACTGACCAAAGATGGAGAAAGAGTTATCCAGCTGATGGGATCTTACCGAGCTACTGAGCATGTACGACTCCCAACAAAGATAGTATAGAAGTGAGATATCTCACTCTGTAGCTGAAACAAGTGAGATGTATCTCTGCAGCTAAAACAGAGACCTAAACACACAGGGTGAAAAGAGGAGCTGCAGCAATGTGCAGTACAACAAAAATATGGTGTTTTTTGAAAATGAAACCATGGAAACCTATTCTTGTACAACCTCAAAATACAATTATGAACCTGAAAATGAGCCGAATATGGGCACTTTAAAGCTGTATATATTCAGCATTCACAGAATAATCCGTCCTTGCAGTTGACATTTCCCATTTTGTGCACTAGAGTCCTACCTGTGTTTGGCTTTTTTTTTTTCTTTAAATCAATATTTGAGTCTCGTCGGGAAGTGTCGAGCATCTGTTTCACACATCTGCAGCATAAATGAAGGCTCGTATTACTTTATATGTGTATGGGTAAACCTGATTTTTAACCAAAAAGACCACAGCAGTAAGTTTAAATACGTTTAAAGTGATCTCTGAGGGACAAAGGAACAGATAAAGAGATTTCGGCCTACACGGAAAATTCCAAGCTTTCCATCATCTGAAACAAAGGGAAGCACAAGTCTCCTCAGAGGAGACAAGAAGAAAAAGACTATTTTGCAGCAGCACCCAGCAAGTCACATGTACGTGTTACTGCACTAATGGCTGAAATGCCGGGAGGTCCTGGATTCCCATTGGACCAGGGGACCCCAAAAACAGCATGGGGCCGGGGCCTATAAAACATGCTGACACACAGAAACCTCTGCTCTCCCCTTCGGCTTCGGTTGAAGAGATTAGATTAGATGATACTTCATTCATTCCACATTGGGGAAGTTTTGTTGTTACAGCAGCAGTTTCCTACAGTAAAAAAACAACAAACCAACAAACAGGCAAACAACAGACAATGTGCAAAAAGTACTGAATGAATGTAAAGTGGCATAATATAAAAGATATTGTTAAGTAAAGTTAGCTGGCCATAGTACAGAAAATATTGCAATGTAAGTGAATAAGTGATGTGAAATTAAATAGAATAATATGGAATTAAATAATATAGCAAAAGTAAGTAACCACAGTATAGATGATTTTGAGTCTAACCATAGTATAAATAAGTACTCAGAATGGAAAAATATAAATACCGATAGTAAAAATATACGGTGAGTAATTGAAACAGGAAGAGAAACTTCAACATTATTAGGTGGTGCAGGTGTAGAGTGTAGGGGGGGGAATCAGTCTGCTGCCGAAGGAGCTGCTCAGGGACCCCCCAGTGTCATGTAGGGGGTGAGAGGTGTGTCCATGATGGATGTCAGTTTAGCTAACATCCGTCTCTCCCCTACTTTCTCTATGGGGTCCAGAGGACAGTCCAGGACAGAGCTCGCTCTCCTGATCAGTCTATTGAGTCTGCTCCTGTCCCAGTCCGAGGTGCCCCCCCTCCAGCAGACCACAGCATAAAGGATGGCAGAGGCCACAACAGAGTCATAAAAAGTCCTGAGGAGAGTCCTGCACACTCCAAAGGACCTGAGTCTCCTCAGCAGATGGAGGCGACTCTGGCCCTTCTTGTATAGAGCATGGGTGTTATCAGTCCAGTTCAGTTTATTGTTCAGGTGAACACCCAGGAATCTGTAGCTCTCCACTACCTCAATGTCCGATCCCTGGATGCTCACCGGTGTGAAGTGGGATGTTTTCCTCCTAAAGTCAACAATCATCTCCTTCGTCTTGCTGGTGTTGAGCTGAATCCGGTTGAGCTCACACCAGCTGACAATGACCTGAGGACCGTCTTGTATTCCAGATCGTTCCCCTCAGAAACACATGCAACAACGACTGTGTCATCAGAGAGCTTCTGAATGTGGCAGTGGGTGGTGTTGTGTGTGAAGTCTGAGGTGTAGACCCTCAGGAACCAGGGCCCGGGACCCTTCCTTGCCTTGATCATCTTTACTTGACTTCTCACCTGATCATCTGTTATGGAAAAGGAAAGAAGAACAAGAGGCAGAGTCAAATCTGTTAAAACACAGATTCAGTTCATCTGCCCAGTCCTTGTCTCCGCTGGCTTGATTTCTCCGCCACCGTTGCCGTGGCCTGAGATGTTCTGCAACCTTCCTTCTAGAACTCTGTGCAGGTCAGCACTCAAGCTCGTGCTAAAATTTCCATTTTTTGAACAAAGTGAATTTAATGGTGGTGTAGGAAGCACCGTAAACCTCTGAAAACACGCACCGGTGTTTTCATACCTGCAGGAGGAGGAAACAACGCTTTTCTTCTCAAAACTCGACTGAAATTGCTCCTTGTTGTCCTTCTCAGGAAGACAATTTTCTCCGTGTTCTGCTTACGAGCAGAACCGGACCGTTTTGTTACCGTGGACGATCTATGGACAGAAACAAACAAACTGAACACACGAAAGTAAGGAGGCTTCATAGTGGCAGAGAAATAGGTGTTTTACTAATGTGATAACTGCTAATGCTGCAAATTGTGTTATGCCAATGTGATTTTGATTAATACTTGCTATTAAATATATTAATAGTGCTATTGCCTAGATTAATATTGAGTAATTAATCTGATTGGACCGCTGAGTCCAATCTGTTTTGCTGTGAATGTATCATTGGCTCACAATACTTATTGATATGTTGTGTTATAACTGTAGCTTGGTTAAAACTGTAATTGCTACCCTGCTAAACCCGGTCATGAGTTAAGTTACAGTACTGAATGAGTCATCACTGTCCAAGCCTCGAAGATCAAGATTTCTTTTCTTTCCTCTCTAAATGTGTTCTTTGCTCCTCTTTGGCACTACAACATACTGTACACACACATTTACACACACTCACCCAGACAAGCATACACTGTTAGCCACAACAGTCACATATACACACGCGCACACACGTGCATCGAAAAGCTGAACCCTATTTGTGTATATCTGTGTCTGTAGCACGTAGCCTAGCTTCAACGGTGACTAGGATCGCCACGCGATTCCCAGACCGCCATTGTTGTAGTTTTAAGGCTGCAGAGAGCCTCAAAGGTCGGACTTTGTCACCCCCTCCCCCCTTTACACAAACACAAATACACATTCACACACGTGCCTGCTGCATGTCTATCTGTTGTTTTGCTTTGTTTTAGTTTGTTAAAAAGGGTATACAGGTTTTGATGATTGAAGGATTATTGATAGGCCGTTAAATAAATTCTACTATACTTTAAATAGCATTTTTGTTGTGATTATTTTGTGTATGTGTTTTAATAATCGCTGGTTGAACCTGGGCAGTGTTAGAATTCACTCCTTGGTCTGTTCCTCTCAGACATACAAGATGAATTAATCAAATTAATTAAGTCTGTATTTAAATTTTTCACAGTTCATTATTGGTGCCTGGTTTCCAGGGTGGTGCCCCGATTACATTTTGTCAATGTTGTAAAGTTATTAAAACCCATATTTATAACTTTAATAATATTGATAAAACATCTTTATCTTAATAATTTGCCAATAATTGAATCTGTACCCCTACCGATACCCAACATATGTTAATGTATCTCATCTTGTTTAATAAGATAGGCACTTAATGACATTACTAACAGTGACAGCCAATCTGAATATTAATAGAAAGAGAAGATTATACAAACCAGAGGAGATTTCACAGAGGTCTCAAAGGCAGGAATTTGGAAGGCCAATGCCCCTTAACCCAGATCATCAGCGGTCAGTCGTTACCGGCTTCGACATCCACGTCCTCAGGTGGGGCTTTGAAGGTCGAGCAGCAAAGGGCACGCCTCAGGCTACATCGCCGGAGAGCGAGGGATGGATGGAGAGCGAGGCGCTGTCATAATCAGTCCAGGATTACGTGTGAGAAAGCCCGGCCTGTGCTTGATGCATCACGGGAGCTGCCAGCGGACATCACTCATTGACACACTTCACGGAGCCCCAGCCATGTGAGTGAAGAGCAGCTGCCTCCATCTGGTTCCATCTGCCAGGTACTTCATCTACTGAATACTGTCTGATAGCGTGTAAATCCAACAATGTAACACGGGTGCAGAGAGAGAGAGAAAACAGATAATTTAACGCCGCAGGAACAGATATTGTCATTTTGTGACAATATACCTCAAGGGATCTGAAACTTTTGAGTATGTATAACTAACTTTAAACCAGTGCCTGAGTCAGTCCAAAAAAAGGTGCCAGTATCCTAACTAGCAGTTACATGAAATGATCATCGCCTTGGTGTCTTGTAAATTTATATTCACGTATTCATTTACGTATATTTCTTGTAGGGGTGACGTCGAATAATCAACTGTTCATTGATTGTGATAAATAGTATATTGTAATAACAAGAACATTTTCTTGCTGTAACTTCATAAGATTGTATGTTGTGATAACTCTGTTGTAAATACTATCTTGTTAAAAACGTAAAAATATCTTTAAAAACATTGTTATTACAATAAACTTTGAGTACAATTTTTATTCTTTTTCAGGCGTGGCAGCACTGTGTAATAGCTTCTGTAATTGTGTCTTAGATATATTTATTTTCATACTAATATCTTGTAGGCGTGACGCAGAATAGTTTGACAACTCGATTCAAAGGAGCCTGATTCGACTGCCAGTCTCATATGGAGCTAGATTTGTTTCTTTCTTACAAGCAGAAAATAAATGATCTGAGAGAGAGAGAAAATATGTTTGAGAGAAAAATTTATCACACTGATAGCAAAAAAGCATTTTATGAGAGAAAAAAATATTTGAGAGAAAATGTTTTCATACCAATAGCAAAAAATAATAATATTTGAGACAAAAAAAAGTTGAAATATAAATTTGAAATTTAAAAAAATATTTTAAAACGTTTTTTTTTTAACGTTTTTGACGTTTTCATCACTACGTAACACTAACTTATTAACTTTAGTTGTACAGTTATTTTTTGAAGTTATGATCAATAAACCTCATTTATAGGAACTTATACCTAATGTTTGAGTTAGAAAAGCAGAAATTAGGATTTATTGAGACTAAAATTAAAGGAAAGTATGTTGATGATAATCACAGACTGGAATATATCAACTTTTACTCAATACTATTTCATAACCACTAAAATTGAATAAGACACCCTCAAATTAATGAAAGTAGAGATTTGTACTTGCCAAAAAGTGTTTTGTGGAATCAATCATGTTATTTTGGGTAATTACAGTTGGGTAGTTAAAAAGAACATTGATATAGAAAAATGGGTCAATTTGACCCAAGGATAACATGAGAGTTAAAACAAATCCAGTTGTAGTTTTGGAGGATCTCCAGTCTTTACATACTGTATCAACGTCTTTAATATTAGATGTGAGATGGAAATTAAGAATTATTTAGACTAAAATTAAAGGAATGGATGTTGATGGATAATCACAGACTGGAATATGTCAACCTTTACTCAATACTATTATAAAACCACTTTTTTTTTCTTCAAATGCTATAAAATTGAATACAACACCCCAAAATGAATGAAAGTAGTTGTACTATTTGTATCAATCATGTTATTTAGGGTAATTACAATTGGGTAGTTAAAAAGAACATTAATATAGGAAAACTGGTCGATTTGACCTGAGGACAACATGAGGGTTAAGAGATTAAAAAAAAAAAAAAACTTTATTTATTTTTGGTTGCCTACTACTTACATTTA
>JABXJD010003567.1:2500-15579 GCA_013375575.1 Percina caprodes | reverse complement strand
TGTCAGAGAGCTTTTAAAGTCTCATTTTCTTTGTTAACGAAACCAAACCAATGTCTTTGAACATTTTAGCCCATTTGCTTTAAATTATGTATACTGTTCTTCTCATTGCTGCCAACCATTTTCCAAAGACTGAAGTATTTATGTGTTTGTCTTTTGCCATTTCATAAATGTGTTTCCCCATTGAAAGATTCAGTCCTTTTAAGTGCAGTACTAATAAGAATTAACCTACAGACACTTGCAACCTACCTGAGTTATCTAATCCGTCAAGGCACACATCATGATTTTATTATTGTCCAAGAGGTTGTTGTTGTTTTTTATCAATGCGGGATCACGCAAATGTAATTGCAAACTGATTGCAGATGGATTTAATAACACACAGCAGTGATGTCATTTTGGGAACAATAAAAGCAGGCCCAGGGATAAATCACTGTCACAAGCAAGTTGATCTTTCAGCCAGATGCTAACATAAGCATGCTAACATGCTCATAACAATGTTCAGCAGGCATAATGCTTACCATGTTCCCCATTTGCTGAGATTTTATAGGTATTGCACAAATTTGAAATTCTGACCCGATGATGATTCTGTAAGAAAAGGCCAGACATCACTAAGTTTGTTTCTATTCATCCTGTGGAGGACCAGGCGGTCTGTACCATTGGGCTGTTGCTTTGGGCAATAGTTTGTGGAAGTATAAAGTTAATGTGATTAGCAGGAAATGGTGGAAGGGGGGGCATGCATAAATGATACTATAGTCTGTAGTTTGATTTTCACTCAGATAGAGCATCTGATTTTTAACTGTGACCACCAAATGGGGTCTGTTTCTCTATGCTATGGGCAATGAATGGATCAAAGCTACGTAACCCAGTTAAAAACCCAGCGGCCTCTAGCTCACCCAGTAAGAGCAATCGCCTCATGTAGGCTGAGTCCTGCAGCGGCCCGGGTTCGAATCCGACCTGTTTGCTGCGTGTGGCCATCTCTCGCCCTTTCATCTCTATTCACTGTCACTAATAAAGGGAAAAGCCCCAAAAAATAATCTTAAAAAATGGTGATCCTTTTAAACATGTGCACCAACCCAAAGTTCTGCAGAGACTGACTTCACTGCACATTTATTGCACATTGCCAATGTTGTGGTCTTGTTTTAATTTCTACCTCAACACCAGTTTCCAAAACATATTTCCCACTTGCCTACTTTCATCCAACCTACCACCTCACAGTTGCTTATCCTACTGTTTCACTATCCCCCTTTTTTTTCCCTTCACTTAATAAGTTGGCACAGTACCATTGGCAGACTAGCAGGGTGTGTGTATGTGTATGTGTGTGTGTGTGTGTGTGTGTGTGTGGGGGGGGGGGGGGGTGTTAACTTCCTCTGTAATAATGTTTATATTCAGGGATCAGATACAATCAGAAGTAACAATGAGACCAATATTGATTCTCTGAGGACAGACCTGTCTTTCCAGACAAGCTCTTTGTGCTGGATAAAACCATATCATGTTGTCTGTGAATAGTTGTCCCTTTGGTGCATTTTTTTAACACACAGCAGTCACAATACCTCCGTACAATTAGCAGGAGTTAAGCAGTGGTTAGGGAGAGGATGCCAAGCAAAGCCAGATTCATTATGTGTTAACCAGAGCCGGTCTGAAAACAGCCTGTAAAGGCATCTGTGTATTTCTAACAACTTCAAATGAAAGTGCGTGCGTGTGTCCGCGTGCTCATTCAGCCCAGACCCGAGGGGACGATAGGAAACAGATTTGACCAGACGCATAATTACAGTAGGGAGAGAGATGATGGTGGGGGTTGCCATGGTAACAAGCCCATAATGACAGGATGCATCCTCAGAAAAGAGCAATCCCCTACTCCTTCATATGACAACACTAAAACCACATAGAGTATACTCGCCTACTATGGACTGGAAAGATGTTTTCTGTCACCTTACTCTGACATACGATAAGAATAGAACGGAGTACCGCACAGTATGCACTAATTTGTTTTTTTTGGGCTGCAGGGAGACAGTCATATGCCAGCACTTTTATTACATAGTTACAACCTTTCAATGTGCGAAAGCAAAAGTAACGTAAAGTATGCACGTACATTCATTCAGGTACTATACTTACGCAATTATGACTCAAGGTACTTTGCTTGGTTATCTCTATTGTATGCTACCTTATCCTTACGTCGAATACATATTTCTACACTAGATGTTAATTTAAATCTTAGGTACGTATTCCTTTTAAATTCTAAAGAGACATTTTTGCTTCAGTGCAAAAAAAAAAAAATGTACGTGATTATGTGAAATGGGTCACTTGAAGCTCTAGTTGAGTGCTACAGTGGAACTTTTACCAGCTAAAGAGGGCTAGACTTAAAGCGCCCATATTATGCTCATTTTCAGGTTCATAATTGTGTTTTGAAGTTGTACCAGAATAGGATTGCAAGGTTTAATTTTCAAAAAACATTTTTGTTGTGTTACACATTGCTGCCGATCCTGTTTCACCTTGTTTGTTTGGGTCTCTGTTTTAGCTACAGAGTGAGACATCTGACTTGTTTTAGCTACAGAGTGAGACTTCTCACTTCTATTCTATCTTTTTTGGTAGTCGCACATGTGCAGTAGCAAGGTAAGATCACATACGCTAGATAACTCTTTCTCCAACTTTGGTCAGTACAAGCATGCTAGCGCTAACATGCTACGGTTAGCCACCTCATCTCGGCTAGTTACGTAGAAAGCCGTGCAGAGAACCGCTCACTTGTAGACGGAAGGCAGAGGACATTCAGAAACCTATATCTCACTTTAAACAGCATGGATCGTTTTATTTTTTTTCCAAGACACAAAATAACAATAATAATATATTTTTTTTTTTTTTCATAATTTAAAACCTGCAGCCTCTTTTAGACATACTGAATGAAGTTTGGTAATGTCAAGTTAAAATACTGAATATAAAATGTTTCCTGAAACCAATATAATCAGGTATAATAGTTACGCTAAAAAAGTATGTATAATATGTGTACTTCTTGCCAGAATTGTGTAGCCGTTCAAATCCAAATTTTTGGAGTAACCAAATATTGAATCCTGCCGAATCCAAAACCAAATTTGAATCCTACTGCCATCCTCAGTCCATTAACACAGTAAACACATTAGTGACGTAAACAACGTCCTGTGCTGTACCTGAAGTTGCTGCAGATTGGCTGCTGTCTGTAGATTCCTTCATGCACAATTCATATTCTTACAGGTGTTTCATACGTAAATATTTTAACAGCGGCAATGTTGTGTATTGTTTAGGGTCCTTGCCTCCACAAGACAAATCAGCATTGCAACTTCAACATGCAGCTTGACTTGAATCAACTTTTTTTTTTTGACTGAAAGTACTGCCAAACATCACTCTTTCTGCTCACGAGTTCTATTTTCACCTTCTCACAGTCTACTGCATTGAACGGTCCACCTACATAAACACCTTCCCGTAATTAAAGGCGGCGTCATTACGTTGATCAGCATAGTGCAAGCGTAGGCTTCGGTTCGGTGGGAAAAAAAAAATTCCAAGGTTCAACAGAAACTGAACCCCGGCAAAAAGCCCAATATTCAGCCGAAGCCGTATACTGGATTCGGTGCGTCCCCGGTAGATGCACATGCATGGAATTGTGGTGCTGCCCTTTTGTCCTGCTGCGCTCTTTTAGCAAGACGCTGAGTTGATCTGGTTATTCAGTTTTCTGCTGCATACTGTAGTACAGAGCTGTGTGTGTAGGAATGTAGAGTAGGTTTGGCTGCAGGCATCGTCCTGGCACAGAGCACTGGACAGCTTGGACTGAACAGGCTGGCCATAAGGTGGTATAATCATGCAGTCTCTCTCTCTCTCTCTCTCTCTCTCGCTCGCTCTCTCGCTCTCTCTCTCTCTCTCTGTGTGTGTTTTCCTGCAGTTGAGAACATTAAGCATGCATATCAGCAGATGAATTTGAGCAAAGTCATGCTTATGCAGGTTCACGTGTGCCTTTCACTACAAGAACATAGCAGCGACTACAGTTCATGTAATAAAGCATTTTGTCTTGTTGCATTTATCATCAGAGTTGTCCATGTTGATCTGCCAGAAGCTGTGCACAGGCCAGCTTCCAGTCATTCCCTATCAGAATGTGAAAATTAAATAAATGGTTATCTCTGCACAGTTTACCAAATCTCTGAAGCACTTTGGGGAGGACGAAGGGAGGATGCAGCCCGATGAGTTCTTCGGAATCTTCGACACCTTTTTACAGTCGTTCAACGAAGCACGGCAGGACCTGGATAACATGCAGCGGCGTAAAGATGAGGAGGAGAGGAGGGCACGAATGGAGGCCATGGTGAGACCCATTTAGAGAATAAACCTGAGACAGCATTGTTTTGTAAAAAGACTCTACTTACATGCTGCTTTTGGGATGCTTTTATAGAGGCCTTAGTGGTCCCCTAATACCATATCTCAAGTCTCTGTCCCGAAATTCAGCCTTGGTGCAGAATTACAGCCATTAGAGTCAGTCCCCCAATGAGCTTTCCTTAGTATGTGCCATTTCTGTGTCTGTAGCTTTAAATGCTATTGGGGAGGGGGGGATGGGTGCAAGGTGGTTGGTGGGGGTGTGGCCTGGATCAACTGTCATGCTTCGCTCGTTTGCAAGCCATGATGTCTCTCTCTCTCTCTTTCATGGGCGGGCCAAATTCTCTGGGTGGGTAAAACTTTTTTCCTCATGACATCATAAGGGGAAGATTCCAGATTGATCCATCTAAACTTTCTTGCCATGGGACCTTTAAAACACTTGTGAAGTGCTACTCCTTCATGTTTCTGTCTGTGTAACCCTAACTCCCGTCTCCATTTTTCCAGCTCAAGGAGCAGAGGGAGCGGGAACGGCGGGCCAAGAAGAGCGGTGCCTCAGACGAGGTCGGCGGGGAGTTTGACGACCTAGTGTCTGCGTTGCGTTCCGGTGAGGTCTTTGACAAAGACCTGAACAAATTCAAGCGCAACCGCAAGCGCTCTGTCAACCAGCTGGTGGAGGGTGGGGGACGCGAGCGAGCTGTCACCAAGGTAAACTACTAGTTCGGGAAAAAGGAAGGGAATAAAATTAAACACTAGACACCGACATTCTGCCCTGGTGTAGATCTCTTAAAACCTTTTAGTCCAGGAACATTGGAGAGGATGTGAATAACGGCTGGACGGGACATGTAGCCACATGTGTGGACAGCCACGCCGTTTGAAGGATGCCGCACCCTCCTCTGATTGTTCTTGTAAAGCTATTCCCACCCGGTTTGTCCTGGGCGTTGTATGATCTCCTGAGCTGGGCGAAGGACGGTTGGGATCTATGGATGGACGGACAGACCACTGTGACACATTATCCCATATATTTTGACCATATCCTCTTTAACACTGTGCTCAAGCTTCCAGCTCTCTATCACCCTGCTGTTTTTCCACTGCTCTTTTCCCCCTCACAAACCTTTCCACTCTTCCTCTGAAAGTTCCTTGGTGCTGGAGCTGTCCTATCTTTTTGCTCCCTGGCTCTAAAACACACAGGACTTTGGGATCTGCCAGTCACAGTGTACATAGACCCGAGGCCAAGAGAAAGGATTGGAAAACTGACAAAAGAAGGTGGGAAAGGGGGAACTAAGCCATCACCTCCACAGTCATGGTTGCTTCCAGAAAAGAGACTTTTCAGACACAGAATGGATGGGTATTCATGAACGTCCTTTACTGGAAAGAGGGGTGTGTATTCCACAAATCCCAGAGTGCTTTGTAGGCTTCTGAAAAATTGTTGAACGATACACAGTGGGGGGGGTTATCGCTTCAACCCAACGGTCGCCTCCAACACACAGCATCCCCAGACGGGACGTACGTACATCCCAAACAGAAGCAGTTTTTAGAGGATACAACTCAAGGAAAACCAACTTGTCAGCTTGATCCACCTGACAAAATGAGAACTGTGCCACAAGGGTCAAGCCTCACCTCCACTCTTCACTGGTTTCAACATTGTTCTGGCATGAACCAGTGCCAAAACAAAGAGAAAGCAAATGTAAATGTACTAATACGAAAACCTACTGCAATTAGGCGTTGATATATATTTATATTTAGATGCAGACAAGCTAATTGCAAAGATGTAGAGTTTTTGTTATGTTTTCATGGCATTTTTGAGGTTTTGTACACGCGATGCATTATATGTTGGTGTTGCAAGTTCACGTTGACGTCGGAAGTGAATTTCTATACATTGTTGCGCTTTGTGTCAAAGAGATAATTTCTGGTCCTTTTCACACCTGTAGGTCTTGTTTGCACTGTAGCTTTTCTGGCCAACTTTACACTCCACAAGCTGATCAAAACTGTCCTCTGGAAAGAGTTCTCTCTGTGCTAAAATGATCTTTTATCTATAACGAAGTTAATGGAACGACATATACGATTTCAAAGCTGGAGTCTGCGATGGTCTGAATGTCTGGTCCGATCCATCGGCTACAGCAAAAATGCAGACCATGTGTGAACTGGGCAGTATAGCAGCCAACAGGATGCTGTATAGCAGTTCTCATTGGGCCTTTTAATGATCTCATCTATAGTGTCTGAAGGATCTGTTACACTGGTGCTAAAACATGTGGTCTCAAGACAGAGCCATCAGTCCAGTTAAAGATTTCTCAAGGTAAACTATCGCTTGATTGCTCTGCTGCTAAGATTCAGGCTCATCATACAGTATTTCTGTGTGCTTTTATTTCAGTTGGGGTTGTAATTTGTCTGTTATTGCAAAGTCAGGGTACAACAAAGCACTTAAAGGGTGTAGGATGTAAAATAGAGTGGCTTGTTGCAAATAACTTGCGTAATGGTGGACGTTAACAGAACACCAACAGCTTCAGAGAGCATCTTTCCTTCCAGCTTCTCTGAAACCTTTGCAATACGGCCCTGTTACTATGGGCAACCTGTTGCCAAACAAGAGTTAGATCTACATACTGAAGCCAACCAAGGTCATATTTCTTTAAGTTTTTGAAATATTCAAGGAGGTATATTTTTTTTTAATTTATATATGCATTTCTAAAACCTTAGCAGTAGACATGACAAAGGCTGCAATGTAAAGTGTGGGCTCGCCTCAGTACAACATTAAGATGGTCTTTTTGAAGATGGACATCCAGTACAGTACAGGGTAGCTTGCTACTGGAGGTGTACTCACACAGAGGGCTGTAATCCTGGGGTGAGGCCTCTGCTGCGGAAGAAGTCACTCCTGGTCAATTCTTAGGGAGAAGATACATCAAATGAAAGTGTGGCTCCATAAAAAATAAAAAAAATCATATGAACATACATCTCATTGGAAGCAGATAAAGTGCAACACACACATAAAGTCCATAGGAAATATCCTGGTGTCATCCTGCTAATCATCCATTTTTGTTCCTAGGTAACCCATTTTAGTCATTTCATCTGCATTGCATGGTTACTATAGTACAGTATAGTGCCATATGTGAGCTGTCCAGTTGATGTTTTCAGGACAAATTTAAAAATGGACACATCCTGTGTTTAATCTTCCTCTGTTAGCCTATTCATGCATGTTTTAGCTACATGTTTTGACATGTATCCTTATTACATTAAGATTGGTTGAGTTAGACAGGCCAAAGGATTTGCACAACAGCACCTGGTTCAGTTTGTATAAGAGATAAGAGTTAAGTGGTTGTTTCCATGGTAACAATTACAGTTAAACACCTAGGACTGGTATTGCAGTTCCTTTCCCTAGTTCTCGTATTGAATTGGAGACATTTCTGCACTTGACTCAATAAGCACTTAGTGTAACCGTAGTGTTACAACACCAGGAAAAGACATTATTGACAGTGTTGGACAGGGAATTTGTTATTTTTCTTTCTTTCTGGACAAACAGACTAATCACTTCACACCTACTGCTATATGTAATTACCACAGTAGTAATGGGCTATGGCAGTTTGTTCCTTCATTCTGACAGCTTTTCTATTTAGTCTAGGTTTCACATCAAAGTGCCTCTGACCCTGTTTTCACACATTTACCATTCCTATTATTGTGTTTTTAGTGCTTGTTGCTTTTCCAAAAAAATGTACAGTACAGTGTCTGCTAAGTGATGTAGCGGACAGTTGGAATTGGACTAATTGGCGCCATCTTGTGACTACAGATGGTGCACTTTAGTGTCCCAGATGACATCGCAAGCAGTTAGAAGTAGCTCTATGAAGTGCTAACATGATGTGGCACATAAGCTCCCCAAAGTCTCCTAAAATGAGTGACCTCAGGGTGGTTGGCATGGGATCAGAGAAGTTTGACCTATCACCTGTACAGAGAAAAATCCTCTATTGCCTAAACCTTTAATTTCTCCATTATCGGTCACCTCACATAGACACCTCATCCTACCAGGGGTTTAGTCCTTCCAGAGAAGATTAACCGGTAAACCAAATAGACTCAAACTTTGAAATGTCAGAAAAGTTCTAATGACGTATGATTGCCTATTCTTTAACCAGCATTTAATCTATATTTGAGCTATTTGATTTCCTAACCTCTGCTCCTTTGTCTTTCAAGTTAATCAGAGTTGTTATATCAGACTTTGGCAGACCCTTTAAACTCTTAATCCAGAGCTTTAACCCGCATTATAGTGCAGACTATTTACAGAGGGGTATTGCAACATTGTCAGTATTATTACAAGTTTATGTTGTTCCATGTTTGGATGTTTATTTGGCCATTGACTGGCTGATTTTGGAGTGTACAGATGGAAACCAGAGGAATGAAATTAGTAGCTTGTTCAATGCACTTTTATTATGGGACATTTCCATTTGCGGCACCATTTTGAAGGCTTGGATCCCTCTAGAAATGAGAAGGATGCAACGAAAGAGTGGTGCAAAAACATGGTGGGAAGAAAGAAAAACGGGGCAAGTGTGGTTGGGACTCCAGCTGGGCTGCTGGAATAACGTTAACACGCAGTCTGTTGGGTCACGGCAGAGACTTGATTTGTGGACAGGTACAAAAAAAGTGACACTCGTACCTAACAGGGGTGTACTGAGTTTGAAATCCTCTTGTCTGCCACCTGCTTTGGTGTGTAAAAGAAAAAACACGGGGCAATGTTTCCCAACACCACCAAATTTCTGTCGAATCATGCACTTCAATGCGCGTCAAACTGCATGCCTCAACAAGGGTGCACAAAGTGTGATGTGTTGACGTTAATAGAAAATTGCTTGCAATGTGGGACACACCTGATACACAACATTTTGTACTGCCTGAGAAAAGTTGCACCCAGTTTTAGAGTCAGTATTTTTATGGTTGGGAAAAAAAAGTATCCTCCACCGAAAGATGTACAGTTGGACAAAAAAAAAAGAAGCATTTTGTACACCATTGTTGATGTTTGAGATAAGATAAAAAAAAAGATTAAAACATTGAGGAATGTTCCATTTTCCTGTAAATTGTACCTCTATTTATTTGCCTTATTTAGTTTGCTATATTTTGTATGTACACACAGCATTAAAGCAAAATGTTATATTAAAAAAAATATGAATAAATAAACTGTGGTCCGTGTATGATGGATAGTTTTGAGACTTTTTTTTTTTCCACTTTTATTTCTATAATTTTATTTTTGTTTTGTATTTTTTTTTTCTCACCCTGTGTCTTCTGTAGGGTTACAATAAACTTTTGTCCCTTACAACTGGTTATGATCTTTTCTTCAGAATGTTTTATTGGGATGACTGTGTGTTTGGATCATACTGTAGGTGTATACAGAAGGAAATCAGTGATGTGTGCTGATGCAGGACGAGAGAATGGTGTACATGGTTACACGGATTATTTTTACATAAACATAATATTAAATTTTTTCCCTAATTTCGAAAAAGACGATATTCCGACTACGCTGTTTACATGGCTAATGAAAGTAAGTATTCCACTATTATTCCTGCTTACATGTAGCAGGTTGGAGGACTTGTTGGACTGTGCGGACACAGCGTCCCTCTTTTCATTCCTTTAAGCAGCCAAGGGCAGGTGCACTTTTTCACAATTTCTGTTCTGCTTCCTGTTATCTGAAAACTTTACAGCAAGCTTTTCTTTTTTGAAGTTTGAGGCAAGTTTATTATAAATGTATTGCACAATATTTTTATACGGTTCTGTGACAAAACAATCTTCCAAGCCCTTGTCACCTGACCAACTAGTGTTTCCACATATCCAAATAAAAAAATAAATAAAAAAAAGTTAAATTAACAATGAATGTAATGTGTTTTATTTAGCAAAATTGAACTGAAGGATTATTGGTTGCTTGAGGTTTAATGACATTGTCAATAGCAAGGAACTTCATAATGACAGCAATATAATGACAGGGGGTCCTTAATCGCTCCGTTTTACCGTCAAGTCATAGTATAATTGTCATAGAGTTTTAACATAAAATAAAACAAAACTGGCTGTAATGTTTCTAATATTCTGTCCACCCCACATAATAGAGGATAGAAGATGTGAAGAGGTGTTTTCCCATTGACTGTGTGTGTTTTACTCCCCTTGTATTAGAATGCATTATCTGGTGCAGTGGTATATGTACTGTTATATACATATACTGATAACAAATGTATCATGACTATTATCAACATTAGTTCAAAAATGTGTATTAATAACAATCGTGGCACAGTAGTGTCAAATGATAAAATATATCCTTCAAGAGTGATGTGTTGTAGTTCCTCACTGTGGCCACTGGAGGGCGCTCAGGTGACATTAAGACCCAATAACATGCATCACTGTCGGGTCACTGAACCTCTGGAATAAAACAATGAGGCCGAGGTGGCTGAACCAGTTCCAGGGATTTCAACGTTAACACACTTTATTATTTTACCCATAGCCTGGAAACGCACGACGGCCACAGCTTGACCACAGTGTGAGCTGCTGCAATCATAAAACAGATCAAACTTTTTTTGGGACTTTTATAGAACATTGCTTGCAATGTGGAACACACCTGTTACACACAGTCTGTACTGCCTGGGTCAGCTGTGTCATGTAACTGCTGGATCACCTTAAGGTTATAGGAATAGTGATGAGGCTGCAGCAAAGGGGAGTGATACACACGGCTCAGGGCAGTCGGGGGAAATGTCCCAGGATGCACTGCTGTATGCCACAATCCTATGGCTATACAATCGATGTTGTACACGTCAGGAGCCAAAAATGAGAAGCCTCTCGAGTTGTATGAAAGCGTGACAGAGCATTTAATCCACAAGTAGAAAGAAAAAAAAAACCTTAGATGTATAGTTGGGGAAAAGTTGTACAGTGGGGAAAAAAAGCATGTGATGCAACATTCTTGATGTAACTCTTGGCAATCAAGGAAAACAACAATAAGCACTATAACTTACACAATTATGAGATTTTTCTTTTTTTTTTTTTTCAGAAAAGTCCATACACTTTAAAAAGTTGGTTTGTCACCCCCAATGCATTTCCTGTCTGCTATGAGTAGTTCAAGACCATGGCAATGTTACACATAAAAATGTCTGCTGCTGTGACCATGCTGTGTTGATTTGAATGGAAATGGCCTTTTTTATCCATTTTATATCTATGATTGTAGTAGGCCTACAACAATGTGGTAGGAACCTATATGGATGGGAGTTGTGTATAGGGGGACACTTACCAGAGTTACACAGACACCGAAACGAATTAATGTGATATTTAAAGTAAAGTGGTAGTTAAAAGTTGACTCACGCTTGTTATTGTATAAATGAATTAATGTTATTGGATTCATAATTATTTATGTCACAAAGACAGTATTCCATGATGGATTCCAACGCTTGTGGATGGTTTCTAATCGCATGGAGCAGCTGGTTGAAACGGCGCGTTTCTCTGCTTCTGAAGTGAAAGTAAGTCTCCGAACTGTATTGATGTGGAGATATTAAATATAAGGCGAGCTTAGAGGAGGCTTTAATAAAAAATACTGTTGGTATTAATGATAAACGAACAATATATCAGTGTAATGTTCTTTGAAGATGTGTTGTAGTTGTTCACTGTGGCCACTGGGGGGCAGTGGACACTCGTCTACAGCTGGCATCAACACACAGTAACAGGAATCACTGTAGTGGCATCAAACCACTAATAAAAGATAATGGTCCTTCTAGAATTCTGTCCTTCACATAGACTGTATATGTATTAATATTAAATATGGTCTATGGTCCTTCACCTGCAAGATCCACATTGAGCTACCAAAACAGCCATTTCAAAAGAATTGTATTTAAAGATTCAAAGGTATTCATTTCAACATGAGGGAAATATTTAGCAACCATACTGTCAAAGAAGTATGATTCCTTGAGTTTTGTTAATCATTTGAATATTTTTTATGTATGCATTGTGTTCAAAACTACTCACACTGACTGAGCTGTGAGCAGCTGTGAGTTTTTTATTTTATTTTTTTGACTTCCTGTGACAGGAAGTAGCACATTAGGCTGTGCCTGTTCACTGGCCAACTCGCCAGATAAGTCAGAGAAAAAATGCTTTGTGTTTTGTGTGTTGCTTAATATGATAACAGAGTATTATTTGTTTTTGAGCATTATTCTGTCTTTCACCTAAAAGATCCACATTGAGCTAAAACAAAACCAGCCATTTCCAAAATATTTTTATTTAAAGACTCAAAGGTATTCCTTTCAACATGAGTAATATTTACATATCATACTGTATCTGTTCTATACACAGTACTTAATAATAGCAATGCATCACAAACCAAAAGTCTTTAAACTGATTCATACAAAAAAAACAATACAAAGTATTCCTTCCTTCAAAGTATAAAAGGTATGTTTTACTCTGCTTTTAGGCTTTTATTAATACCTGATTTATTAGAGTAAATGATACAGTAGAGAGATCAACTGCAAAGCGTATGATGCATATTTCCTAAAATGTGCAGTTAAAATACAATGTGATTTGTATAAAGAAATACAATAAAATCTATGCATAAAAATCATTCAAAAGCTCTTTGCTACACTGCAGTTTTAAATGTGCCATAAATGACATTGCATTCACTTTACAATATCACCCCAAGGTGTTTGATTGCAGGACCTTGTTCAACACTCTGTGAGCGTCCTCAGCGAGCATGTTGAGGATGGTTTTGAGAATGTTGTAGGTGGAGATATAAGAGAGGCCCATTGCTAATGGGATCCCAAGTATTG
>JABXJD010001980.1:0-65821 GCA_013375575.1 Percina caprodes | reverse complement strand
CAGATCCGTCCTCTGAGCTGCTTTGAGGATGGACAGCGGCCGTGTCAGAGCTCAGAGATAAACTACAGGACGTCCTGAGAGAGAAGAGGACAAACGTCTCACTGACAGGGACTGAAGTGGACGTTTTACTGTTACAACCAGAGCCCAAGACCAGAGCTGGATTCTTACAATATTCACGTGAAATCACACTGGATCCAAACACAGCAAACACAGAGCTGTTATTATCTGAGGGGAACAGGAAAGCAACGTTCATGTATCAACAACAGTCTTATTCTAGACACCCAGACAGATTTAATGACATGTGGCAGGTCCTGAGTAGAGAGAGTCTGACTGGACGTTGTTACTGGGAGGTGGAGATGAGAGGAGGAGTATATGTAGCAGTCGCATACAAGAATATCAGCAGAGCGGGGGTTGGATGAATGATTTGGACTTAAATGACAAATCTTGGCGTTAGATTGTAACAGTTATACATTTTGGTCCAACAATGTCCAAACTCCCGTCTCAGGTCCTGGGTCCTCCAGAGTAGGAGTGTACCTGGGATCACAGTGCAGGTATTCTGTCCTTCTACAGTCCTGAAACCATGACTCTCCTCCACAGAGTCCAGACCACGTCCACTCAGCCCTCTATGCTGGACTAACGGTTTATTGGTCTCCTGGATCCTCTGCTGAGTTGTGTAAAGTGAAATAGACAGAAGTCATTTAAGGGTTAAATTCTGAGTTTTAACTCTTCGTCTTATTTAGTCTCCATGTTTGTTGCTGACAGCTGATTGTTGTCATTCTATTTTTTATGTTTTTCATGTGTTTCCCTCGTTTTGTTGGTTTCTTATTTTTTGGCTTTTATCAACAAGCTCTCAATGAGCTCTATTGAGATCTGTTATTTACCTGCAGAGGAAGTCCATGGTCGACAGTGTGTCTGCAGGTTCACAGCTGTGCTGGGAGGGGTTGACCTGCAGAGACACAGAGACACACAGAGACAGAGACAGAGACATGAGACAGAGACACACAGAGACAGAGACACAGAGACACAGAGACAGGTGACACAGAGACAGACAGACAGAGACAGACATTTCCAGAAGAGACATGTGAACATTGTAAAGGTTCTAAATTCTTCTTTTATGTTGTTGACATATTAGAGTCAAAGGTTTTTCCAGACAGGATTTTGGAGATCTCCTTTATCACTGCATCAATCACAATATGGTGGCACAGAAAAACACCTGTTGACAGGTTTTTAGATATGAAAATGTTCCATAAATCAGTTTGGGAATGATATGTGACCCCTCTGTAAAAACCTCCAGAATCTAGATTGGAGTGAAACTGGAAAGTTGGGTGCATGGGAAGTGCTGCTGAAGTGGAGATTTTTGGCTCAGTCTGAGAAACCCATTTAGAGAAAACGGCCTTTTGATTGGATTATACATAACATAACATTAACATCTGGTCATTATAGGAGAAAATGTCCAAACTAATGAACTAAACACATATCAACAGGAAACTTCCCCAGTTAATTACTTACATTAGCACACAGAAATATTACAGATTTTTGGATTACTACTTTTCTGAAATGTCATGTTTAAATATGCAAATGCTAACTTTTGGTGAATTTAGGAGAACTTTGAACGTGCAAATAGACAAAGTTTAGTCAAATAATCACCTGAATGTATATTTTGGTATGATGGTTTTAATAAATCTCATTTTTCTTGTATCTGTTATGTTTTATTTCTCATTTTCTCAGCTTGACATTTTTAGTATGGAATCCAAATCAAATGCTTCTGATGATGAATTATTCCAACTTGATGTCAGATTGAGTCGTGTTGAACGGTTTGTTGAAAACCCAAACACAAAGCTAAAATATATGTACTGCTTGAAGTGTGCTATGTAACCCATGATATATATTGTTTTGATGTATGTATGAACTCAATATTAGAAACAGCTAAAACTATATAATAGGCGTTGGTGTGACCTTTAAGTGTGCTAGGGTCACACTTCCTGTAACAGTGGATCTGGTCTGGACATCTTCTGCTGGGGCCACCTGTGTGATTACGTAATGGTGGAGACCCCTGATTTCCAGAAGCGGGGGGTTAGCCTTGAGTAGGACTATAAATATGAGTTGATGTGGACTCGTTACGGGGCTTACCCACTTACCGGTTTCTTCTTCTATTCTCTGGATTTTGACACTTTTTGCTTTTAGGGCAGGAAGGGAAAAGATGATTTCTGTATTTTGTTCTTGCTTTTGATTATTCACTAAAGAATAAAACCACCTGCGCTTGTTGTGAGCTAGGGGACCAAAAAGATTTGGATTCCTTGATTTTAGTCATTTAATTTCTCTCTCACTCCTCGGCCGTCCGAGGGCAGAGGTTTCCCGTGAGGGTAGTTAAGACTCCTTTAACCACCTGGGCAGTTGCTGCCCAGCGGGGACCGACGTTGACAGTCAGACCTCCTGTTATCTCCTAGTGGGGGCATTTTCCCATCCGCTCTGCCGGTCAGAGCCACCGAAGCGCTAGCCTCTCTCGGACCGCGACCAATAAAGGCTAGCGGGCGTCCTTGAGAAGGAGGGACCTCCGGGACCCTGGTCTACGACAGAGTTGATGTCTTAAATTGCTTCAATGAGCACTTTGTATCAGTTGGTTCTCTGTCTGAGTCTACAGGAGTAGCTGCTGCCCCCATGCACATCCTCCAGTGTTTTCTGGAGAGCCTTTTAACTTTGTTTCTTTTACTTTGCAGCAGTGCATTGAGCTCTTAAAGCGCTTATTTTGAAAAATTGCCTTATTTTTGAAAAAGGCGGCTGATTTCGTTGCTGAGCCCTTACAATTCTTTTTAATTTGTCAATTCAAAACAACGAAATACCATCAGTTTGGAAGTCAGCTTTTGTTACTCCCTTGTTTAAAGGAGGTGATCCAGCAGTTTTAACTAACTATCGGCCTGTATCTAATTTATGTGTTTTGTCAAAAATGTTAGAATCCCTAGTTTCAGACCAAATAAAAGAGTTTTTATACTCAAATGAACTTCTTTCTAAACTGATATCAGGCTTCAGGAAAAAGCACAGCACCATTACTGCTGTTACTAAAAGTAATAAATGACATACTTGTTGCCTTGATAGAAAGCAATCCTGTGCATCACTTTTCTTGATTTGTTCAAAGCATTGGACACAGTGGACCGTGCTGTTTTAAAGCATAGGCTTCTTTGTCTGGGACTGTCTGATTGGGCAGTTTCCTGGTTCATGAATTATCTGAGTGACAGGACTCAGTGTATAAAATGTGACGGTCTATGTTCTGCATTAGTGAAGGTCCACAAGGTTCATTATTGGGCTCTCTTGTTTATTATGTATATAGATGCTAATATGCATTTCTATGCTGATGACTGACGATTATTTATTGTTTTGGATCGTCTCAGCTAAAGCAGTTGAGTCTCTGCAGAAAGCTTTTGATGTGGTTCAACACACGCTTCTGCAGCTTAAACTGGTTCTCAATGCGGATGAGACTAAATTGATGTTGTTTAGTAACACTAAGAAGGTTTCTCAAGTTCCTCCTTCTGTGTTCACTTTGACTGGAAATGTCATAGAGGTGGTTCATTCTTATAAGTACCTTGGCATTTGGCCAGATGATGTCCTCTCTTTAAGCCTCATATAGACAACCTTGTAAAGAAACTTAAACTCAAATTGTCCTTTTTTTCGAAATAAATTCTGTTTTTCTTTTAAAGCAAAAGCAGCTAGTCACTGCAACATTTCTACCTGTCTTAGATTATGGTGACATGGTATAGGACCGCTCAGCACAATGTTTGCATAAGATTGACACTGTGTACCATGCATCTCTGAGATTTATTACAAATTGTAAAATCTAACCCATCATTGTGAATTGTAATCCAGAGTGGGACGGCCATCGTTGTCATACAGAGATCAGGACATTGGCATATTTTATCTATGCGGCCATGCTAGGTCTGTTGCCATCCTACATCAGTAGTTTAATCACATGGAGATTGTTTGCCCCATTCATTGCGATCATGATCACTTGTGCTCTTTGTTCCATTTGCCTGTACAACTCTGGGAAAAAGGGCTTTGTCTCCTCCGCTCCTTCTGCATGGAACTTTGCAAAAAGACTTGAAATTATCTGAACTTATTTCTTTCAATGCTTTTAAATCCAGATTGAGAGAACCTGAAATGACTCTGCTACATTGTAAATGTTTTTAATTATCTGTGTTGTATAACTTTTATAAATGTAATTTATTGTGTTTGGCCTGCCTCTTGGCCAGGACTCCCTTGAAAAGAGGTTTTTAACCTCAATGGGACTTTCCTGGTTAAATAAAGGTTAAATAAAAATAAAATGAAAATTTACGTCACTTTTTCAACATTTTTGTCCCTTTATTTCTAAGGCAGTATTAGGACTTCTTCTTCCTTATCTGAACACTTCCATCCTCCCGAGGTCTGCAGGGACAGATCACTCACAGGATCTGGTTTATTGACAGTCCCTAAAGTCCACACTGACTTTGCAAAAAGGCTTTTATTATTATGTGTGTATGTATATATATATATATATATATATATATATATATATATATATATATATATAGTGCTGGTCATATAATTAGAAAATCATGAAAAAGTTGATTTATGTCAGTAATTCATCCAAAAAGTGAAATTTTATATTATATTCATTCATCACACAGAGTGATATATTTCTAATATTCATTTCTTTTAATTGTATGATCATAACTGACAACCAATGAAAACCCCAAACTCAGGATCTCAGAAAATTAGGATATTACTTCAGACCAACATAAGAAAAGGATTTTTGAAAAGTATTTACAGCACTAATACTCAGTCGGGGCTCCTTTGCCTGAATTACTGCAGCAATGCGGCGTGGCATGGAGTCCATCAGTCTGGGGCTCTGCTCAGGTCTCATGAGAGCCCAGGTTCTGATAGTGGCCTTCAGCTCTTCTGCATTGTTGGGTCTGGCGCATCGCATCATCCTCTTCATAATACCCCATAGGTTTTCTACAGGGTTAAGGTCTAGCCAGTTTGCTGGCCAATTAAGAACAGGGATACCATGGTCCTTAAACCAGGTCCTGGTAGCTTTGGTACTGTGTGCAGGTGCCAAGTCCTGTTGGAAAATGAAATCTGCATCTCCATAAAGTTGGTCAGCAGCAGGAAGCATCAGGGGTCTAAACCTTCCTGGTAGCTTTGGCCCCATTGACCCTGGACCTCAGAACACAGTGGACCAACACCAGCAGATGACATGGCCCCCGCACCATCACTGACTGTGGAAACTTTACACTGACTTCAAGCAACGTGGATTCTGTGCCTCTCTCTCTCTTCCTCCAGACTCTGGGACCTTGAAATGCAAAACTTACTTTATCAGAGAACATACCTTGGACCACCAGCAGTCCCGTCCTTTTTGTCTTCAGCCCGTGAGACGCTTCTGACGCGGTGTCTTGTTCCAAGTGGCTTGACACAAGGAATGCGACAGCTGGAACCAGGTCTTGCATATGTCTGTGCGTGGTGGTTCTGGAAGCACTGACTCCAGCTGCAGTCCACTTGTAATCTGTCCCACATTTTTGAATGGGTTTTGTTCACAATCCAGGGTGGGGTTCTATCTCTCCAGGGTGAGGTTCTATCCTCTCCAGGGGTGAGGTCTCTATCCTCTCCAGGGTGGGGTTCTATCCTCTCCAGGGTGAGGTCTCTATCCTCTCCAGGGGTGAGGTTCTATCCTTCCAGGGTGGGGTTCTATCCTCTCCAGGTGAGGTTCTATCCTCTCCAGGGTGGGGGTATATCCTCTCCAGGGTGAGGTTCTATCCTCTCCAGGGTGGGTTCTATCCTGTCCAGGGTGCGGTCTCTATCCTCTCCAGGGTGCGGTTCTATCCGCCCCTGGGGTGAGGCCCTATCTGCTCCAGGGTGAGGTTCTATCCTCTCCAGGGTGGGGTTCTATCCTCTCCAGGGTGAGGTTCTATCCTCTCCAGGGTGGGGTTCTATCCTCTCCAGGGTGAGGTTCTATCCTCCAGGTGAGGTTCTATCTCTCCAGGGTGGGGTCATATTCTCTCCAGTGTGGGGTTCTATCGTCTCCAGAGTGAGGTTCTATCCTCTCCAGGGTGGGGTTATATTCTCTCCAGTGGGGTTCTATCCTCTCCAGGGTGGGGTTCTATCCTCCAGGGTGAGGTTCTATCCCTCTCCAGGGGTGGGGTTATATTCTCTCCAGGGTGGTTCTATCCTCTCCAGGGTGAGGTTCTATCCTCTCCAGGGTGAGGTTCTATCCTCCCAGGGTGGGGTTCTATCCTCTCCAGGGTGAGGTTCTATCCTCCAGGATGAGGTTCTATCCTCTCCAGGGTGGGGTTCTATCCTCTCCAGGGTGGGGTTCTATCCTCTCCAGGGTGAGGTTCTATCCTCTCCAGGGTGGGTTCTATCTTCTCCAGGGTGGGAGCTGTCCACTCAGCGGTCTTCCCTATGATGGTGTAGCCTACAGAACTAGACCCAGAGACCATTTAAAGGCCTTTGCAGGTGTTTTGAGTTAATTAGCTGATCCAAGAGGGGCACCAGGGTCTTCAATACTGAACCTCGTCACAATATTCTAATTTTCTGAGATACTGAATTTGGGGTTTTCATTAGTTGTCAGTTATGATCATCACAATTAAAAGAAATGAATATTAAATATATCACTCTGTGTGATGAATGAATATAATAAACAAGCTTCACTTTTTGGATGAATTACTGACATAAATCAACTTTTCATGATTTTCTAATTATACGACCAGCACCTGTATTTTGTCCACAATGAGTCATGAATACATGAATAAAAATAAGCTCATGTTCAACTTCCAATCAGGATTCAGGAAGTCACATTCGACCAATCAGATGGTTTCTATGAATGAAGTTGTAATTTGGAGCCGTTTGGTTGGTCAACATGTTGTTTTTTCTCACCTGGTAGTGTTGAGTGTAAATCTATTTCCTGGTTCCTCCTCTGTGTTAATAAATCTTCACCAGTTCTGACACGCTGCCTGTGTGATGATGGGAGTTGTAGTTCTTCTGGAGAGCTTGAGACTACATTTGCATTGCTACGTGTTGGTTTAAGAACTAAAATATCTTCTGGATCCAAACAGGTCTGTCCATCTCTTTCTTTCTTTCTTTTTCTTTCTTTCTTTCTTTCTTTCTTTCTTTCTTTCTTTCTTCTTTCTTTCTTTCTTTCTTCTTTCTTTCTTTCTTTCTTTTGTCTCTTTCTTTCTTTTTCTCTTTATTTTGTTTCTTTCTTTTGTATCTTTCTCCCTTTCTTTCTTTCTATATTTCTCTCTGTCTTTCTGTTTCTTTCTTTCTGTCTCTCTTTCTTTCCAATGTGGGAAGGATCAAATCTGGTCTATCAATCACTTTTCTCTTTCTCTGTCTCTTCTGTCTTTCTTCTGTCTTTTTCTTTCTTTTGCCTCTTCTTTCTTTCTTTCTGTCTTCTTTCTGTCTCTTTCTTTCTCTCTTTGTCTTTCTGTCTTTCTTTGTCTTTCTTTTTCCTCTTTCTTTCTTTCTGCCTGTCTCTTTCTTTCTTTTGTCTCTTTCTGTCTTTGTCTCTGTCTTTCTTTTCCTCTTCTTTCTTTCTTTCTTTCTACCTCTGTCTCTTTCTTTCAGTCTCATTTCCCTCTTTTTTGCCTCTGTCTTTCTTTTGCCTCTTTCTCTTTCTTTCTTTCCTAGAAACAACAGAAACTTGTATTGAAGGTAACAACAGGACAACTCAGTCCTTTATGAACCTGGGGGCGTCTCCAGACCCTCTGATTCTAACAAGAGTTTACCTCCTAAAAGCTGAAGTCAGCAGTTTTTAAATGAGAAATGATCTCTGTTGGAAACAAGTGGAGCTGCGTTCCTTATCACAAACTCTTTCTTTTTACTGTTAGTACAAACTGCAGCTGCTCTTACAAAGTACATCCTGTTACCTGCAGTCCAGTCTGCAGACAGTCGGGACATCAGACTCTGGGATAACATCACACCTTGAACTTTGAGCCTCTTGCTCAGATATGCTGCACAGAGGATTGTGGGTCAGAAATCACGCTGGCTTGTATACTGCACAATGTGACCGGGTGCATTAGGACATTTTCTGGCGTACTGCATTTGATATACTATGTATTGGGACATATAAAATCTTCCTCTGTCATACTAATGGTAGTATGGGCATTGCAACACAGCCAGTCTCTCTCTCAAAGCGCTCCTCTTCCAGGAATGAAGCAGAACTTGATGACCCCTCCTGCTCTCACACACAGCCAGCTCCACTCTGTGCACACATTTCCTTGTTCCTCCCCTTCAGAGCTACAGTTTGCAGATGGGTGGAGCAGCATGCTGGGAAGTACAACAGCGTATCACATGATGTTTTTACATCAGAGCTCAGACTAGTTTCACTTCTCAGGAAGTGAGACTCAGACAGTCGTTGTCACTGAGCGAGAGGTGAGATGGCGCAGAGAGGAGTTCAGCTGGACCGGGAAACCTTCTCTTGTTCCATCTGTCTGGATCTACTGAAGGATCCGGTGACTACTCCTGTGGACACAGCTACTGCATGAACTGTATTAAAAGCCACTGGGATGGAGAGGATGGTAAGTACAGCTACAGCTGTCCTCAGTGCAGGAAGACGTTCACATCGAGGCCTGTCCTGCTGAAAAGCACCATGTTAGCAGATTTAGTGGAGGAGCTGAAGAAGACTGGACTCCAAGCTGCTCCTGCTGATCACTGCTATGCTGGAGCTGAAGATGTGGCCTGTGATGTCTGCACCGGAGGAAACTCAAAGCCATCAAGTCCTGTCTGCAATGTCTGATCTCTTATTGTGAGAAACATCTTCAGCCTCATTATAATGTCGCTCAATCAAGAAACACAAGCTGGTGGAGCCGTCCAAGAAGCTCCAGGAGAACGTCTGCTCTCGTCATGATGAGGTGATGAAGATGTTCTGCCGTACTGATCAGCAGCTTATCTGTTATCTCTGCTCTGTGGAGGAACATAAAGGCCACGACACAGTCTCAGCTGCAGCAGAGAGAGCTGAGAGGCAGAGAGAGCTCGAGGGGAGTCGACTCAACATCCAGCAGAGAATCCAGGACAGAGAGAAAGATGTGAAGCTGCTTCAACAGCAGGCGGAGGCCATCAATCTCTCTGCTGATGAAGCAGTGGAGGACAGCGAGAAGATCTTCACTGAGCTGATCCGTCTCCTGAGAAAAGAAGCTCTGATGTGAAGCAGCAGGTCAGATCCCAGCAGGAAAGGGAAGTGAGTCGAGTCCGAGAGCTTCAGGAGAAGCTGGAGCAGGAGATCACTGAGCTGAAGAGGAAAGACGCTGAGCTGAAGAAGCTCACACACAGAGGATCACAACCAGTTTCTACACAACTACCCCTCACTGGCACCACTCAGCCAATCAGCATCCAGCATCCAGATCCGTCCTCTGAGCTGCTTTGAGGACGTGACAGCGGCCGTGTCAGAGCTCAGAGATAAACTACAGGACGTCCTGAGAGAGAAGAGGACAAACGTCTCACTGTCGGGGACTGAAGTGGACGTTTTACTGCCACAACCAGAGCCCAAGACCAGAGCTGGATTCTTACAATATTCACGTGAAATCACACTGGATCCAAACACAGCACACACACTGCTGTTATTATCTGAGGGAACAGGAAAGCAACGTTCATGAGTCAACATCAGTCTTATTCTAGACACCCAGACAGATTCACTGACTGGTATCAGGTCCTGAGTAGAGAGAGTCTGACTGGACGTTGTTACTGGGAGGTGGAGATGAGAGGAAACGTTGATGTAGCAGTCGCATACAAGAATATCAGCAGAGCGGATGAATGTTTATTTGGACAAAATGACAAATCTTGGGCGTTAGATTGTGACAACAACAGTTATACATTTTGTCCAACAAAGTAGGAGTGTACCTGGATCACAGTGCAGGTATTCTGTCCTTCTACAGCGTCTCTGAAACCATGACTCTCCTCCACAGAGTCCAGACCACGTTCACTCAGCCCCTCTATGCTGGACTAAGGTTTTATTGGCCTCCTGGAGACTCTGCTGAGTTGTGTAAAGTGAAATAGACAGAAGTCATTTAAGGGTTAAATTCTGAGTTTTAACTCTTCATCTTATTTAGTCTCCATGTTTGTTGCTGACAGCTGATTGTTGTCGTTCTATTTTTTATGTTTTTCATGTGTTTCCACGTTTTGTTGGTTTTTCTTATTTTTTTGGCTTTTATCAACAAGCTCTCAATGAGCTCAGTTGAGATCTGTTATTTTACCTGCAGAGGGAAGTCCATATGAGTCGGACAGGTGTGTCTGCAGGTTCACAGCTGTGCTGGGAGGGGTTGACCTGCAGAGACACACAGACAGACAGAGACACACAGAGACAGACAGAGACACACAGAGACAGACAGAGACACACAGAGACACACAGAGACAGACAGAGACACACAGAGACAGACAGAGACACACAGAGACACAGAGACAGACAGAGGCAGAGACACACAGAGACACGCAGAGACAGACAGAGACACACAGAGACAGAGGCAGAGACACACAGAGACACAGAGACAGACAGAGACACACAGAGACAGAGACACACAGAGACACACAGAGACACGCAGAGACAGACAGAAACACACAGAGACAGAGACACACAGAGACACACAGAGACAGAGACAGACAGACAGAGACACACAGAGACAGAGACATACAGAGACACACAGAGACAGAGACACACAGAGACACAAAGAGAGACACACACAGAGACAGAGACATACAGAGACACACAGAGAAACACACAGAGAGACACACAGAGACAGAGACACACAGAGAAACACACAGAGAGACACACAGAGACAGAGACATACAGAGACACGCAGAAACAGACAGAGACACACAGAGACACACAGAGACAGAGACACAGAGACACACAGAGACAGAGACATACAGAGACACAGAGACAGACAGAGACACACAGAGACACAGAGACACACAGAGACACACAGAGACAGAGACACAGAGACAGAGACACACATAGACAGAGACAGACAGACAGAGACACACAGAGACAGAGACAGACATTTCCAGAAGAGACATGTGAACATTGTAAAGGTTCTAAATTCTTCTTTTATGTTGTTGACATATTAGAGTCAAAGGTTTTTCCAGACAGGATTTTGGAGATCTCCTTTATCACTGCATCAATCACAATATGGTGGCAACAGCCAGAAAACACCTGTTGACAGGTTTTTAGATATGAAATGTTCCATAAATCAGTTTGGGAATGATATGTGACCCCCTGTAAAAACCTCCAGAATCTAGATTGGAGTGAAACTGGAAAGGTGCATGGAAGTGCTGCTGAAGTGGAGATTTTTGCTCAGTCTGAGAAAAACCCATTTAGAGAAAACGGCCTTTGAACATCTGGATTATACATAACATAACATTAACATCTGGTCATTATAGGAGAAAAGGGTCCAACTAATGAACTAACACATATCAACAGGAAACTTCCCAGTTAATTACTTACATTAACACACAGAAATATTACAGATTTTTGGATTACTACTTTTCTGAAATGTCATGTTTAAATATGCAAATGCTAACTTTTGGTGAATTTAGGAGAACTTTGAACGTGCAAATAGACAAAGTTTAGTCAAATAATCACCTGAATGTGTATAATGATGGTTTTTAATAAATCTCATTTTTCTTGTATCTGTTATGTTTTATTTCTATTTTCTCAGCTTGACATTTTTAGTATGGAATCCAAATCAAATGCTTCTGATGATGAATTATTCCAACTTGATGTCAGATTGAGTCGTGTTGAACGAAGGTTCAGTTGAAAACCCAAAACACAAAGCTAAAATATATGTACTGCTTGAAGTGTGCTATGTAACCCATGATATATATTGTTTTGATGTATGAACTCAATATTAGAAACAGCTAAAACTATATAATAAGGGTGTGACCTTTAAGTGTGCTAGGGTCACACTTCCTGTAACAGTGGATCTGGTCTGGACATCTTCTGCTGGGGCCACCTGTGTGATTACGTAATGGTGGAGACCCCTGATTTCCAGAAGGGGGGCCTTGAGTAGGACTATAAATATGAGTTGATGTGGACTCTCAGAAGGGGCTTACCCACTTACCGGGTTTCTTCTTCTATTCTCTGAATTTGACACTTTGCTTTTAGGCAGGAAGGGAAAAGATGATTTCTGTATTTTGTTCTTGCTTTTGATTATTCACTAAAGAATAAAACCACCTGAGCTTGTTGTGAGCTAGGGACCAAAAAGATTTGGATTTCTTGATTTTAGTCATTTAATTTCTCTCTCACTCCTCGCCGTCCGAGGGCAGAGGTTTCCCGTGAGGGTAGTTGACACTCTTTAACCACCTGGGCGAGTTGTTGCCCGGCGGGGACCGACGTTGACAGTCAGACCTCCTGTTATCTCCTAGTGGGGGCATCTCCCCATCCGCTCTGCCGGTCAGAGCCACCGAGCGCTTAGCCTCTCTCGGACCGCGACCAATAAAGGCTAGCGGGCGTCCTTGAGAAGGAGGGACTCCGGGACCCTGGGAGGACCGGTTCCAGACCCTGAGTACTAAAGAGAAATCATTGGTTGGAAAGATCCCCGGGCAGTGCTTATAATATACAGGGGGGCAAAAGCCCGTTAGTTGGGGACGCCTGGGGTAAAATCAGAAAAGCCTCTTGCCTCGCCTCCGGGTTCTGATCCGGCGGGGGCCCTTTAATTTAGCAAAGGTGTGTTACTCTAATAAAAAGAAATCAAAGTAATTAATTCTAAAATGTTAAATTGAAAATGAAAATATTGTTTGTTTAAGACATTGCAGACATTTCCCAGTGGATCTGACAGCCAATCAGAGAGAGAGGAGGCTCTGACAGCCAATCAGAGAGAGAGGAGGCCTCACAGAGGTAACATTAGGTCCAGCGGGTTAGTAGTAACCTTCCTATTTAACAAGAAATGGTGATCACTGATGAGGCTTCTTGCTGAAACTCGTTACATTAAATAAGAAGATAACTGATCTGTGAGTGACCTTTTTAGTTTTCTTTGATCCCGTCACTGCCAGGGACTCCATACACTGTCTAAGATTTGGCGCCTTGCTGGACACTTTGGATTATATCTTTAATAATTCTAACAATGCTCGGCTGGAAGTTTTAATCCTTTCATTTTCTTTTACTGCTGGTAGCGTATTTGCTGCTCATGATCCGCAATCGTCCTGAAGCAACAACTGTTATGAATGCGCACAGAACCGTTACATGTGTGATTTCTGGCTGATGTGGGCTAGTCTCTGTCCTGCAGGATGTCTGATGTGGGCTAGTCTCTGTCCTGCAGGATGTTTGAGGTGGGCTAGTCAATGTCCTGCAGGATGTCTGATGTGGGCTAGTCTCTGTCCTGCAGGATGTTTGAGGTGGGCTAGTCAATGTCCTGCAGGATGTCTGATGTGGGCTAGTCTCTGTCCTGCAGGATGTTTGAGGTGGGCTAGTCTCTGTCCTGCAGGATGTCTGATGTGGGCTAGTCTCTGTCCTGCAGGATGTTTGAGGTGGGCTAGTCTCTGTCCTGCAGGATGTCTGATGTGGGCTAGTCTCTGTCCTGCAGGATGTTTGAGGTGGGTAGTCTCTGTCCTGCAGGATGTCTGATGTGGGCTAGTCTATGTCCTGCAGGATGTCTGATGTGGGCTAGTCTAAGTCTTTCGGAGATCCGTGTTTGATTAGTGAGGCCTGACCTTCTTCTTCACCGATTGGCTGATTAGAGGTCCAATCTATTGGCTGTGAGAACCACAGGGCGGAGTCGGTCATCAAACCACCACCAGGCGTCTAATAAGGTCACACGTGGGCTGGAAACTGGGAAGTTTCATGCTGCTATCTTACCTCTTAAGAAACACTTAAATACATGCTTTTTCATCTGAACGTCTTACCAAAATAAAAGTGCTACAGCTCCCATATCCTTTGGCCCTCTGGGACGGTCCTGAGCTCATTGGGAAGTTCACACTCAGTTTCCTGTTCCTAGTGTCAGTGGGATTCTAGGCCTCACTGACAGAGCTACACAGGTTACAATGGAGAATTTCTATTTCCGTCCAAGTCAAGCATCTGTAACATGATTAAAAACACTACTGGAAGCATATTACATGGGCTACAGACAATACTAGTAGCACAGTCACATGTCTCAACTTACTACAGGAACCATCCAGAAGACCAACACTCACACATGGATTTTATATGAAGTTATTTCTACAGATGTGTCTTTGCGGTTTTCTTATTTCCTTTTGAAAAGTGCAAAATACAAAACTTCTCAAATACAAAAACACATACATGAAATTACTACATACAGTATATTTATAGAAATAAGTCATTATGAATTGTTCAGGATGTGAAATGCGATAAATAAGGCCCTATTTTTGGAGGAGGTCCCGGGGAAGACCTAGGACAAGGTGGACGGACGTCCAGCTGGGAGGAGGTCCCGGGAAGACCCGGGACTAGGTGGAGGGACGTCCAGCTGGGAGGAGGTCCCGGGAAGACCTAGGACTAGGTGGAGGGACGTCCAGCTGGGAGGAGGTCCCGGCGAAGACCCAGGACTAGGTGGAGAGATTATATCTCCAACCTGGCCTGGGAACGCCTCGGGACCCCAGTCGGAGCTGGTTGATGTGGCTCAGTTTGGGGTTCCCTGTGAAGATGGATGGACCTTCATAACAGTGCTGTAGATCATCTTATGTGTTGCGTGAGGGATCCTGAGACTGCATGAGCGTGTTTATGAAGATTTAATGCTTGCAATTCATGAAAACGGTTATGAGTGGAGAAACGGCTTCGCTTCAGTGAGGGAATCGTCCCATCTGCGGGACCGTATATCCTATTCACCTGGGGGTCTTAACCTTTGACTCATATATGACTTAGGAGTCCATGGATGGGGCATTTGAAGGATTTTATTCTGCAATGGGACCCAACCATCCAGTCCAGGACCAGATGTCTTGCTTCCACCTCCTGAAATCCTTCTTTGCTGTGGTTACTTTGTTGGATTTAAAACTTAAATTACAGACTTTAGTTTGTGATCATATTGTAATTTTACAGTAAAATAAAATGTGTATAGAATTAAAGTAGATGAAAATGACTGTGTACCTGTTCCACTTATTCCACAACAACAACGTCTACCAGTGAAACTAGAATGGATTCTTTAGAATAGAAAAACAATAGTTTATTAGAGGAATCATTTCTATATTGTCCTCTGCTGCCTCCCTCAGGAATGTTAGAGCAACAGGATCTGGTTCTAAAGGACCTGCACAAAGGCAGTCTGGATGGTTTTAAACTGATTTAGGACCCAGACTTTTATTATGCCCGTTTTTCAACATTTTTTTCCCTTTGTTGTCATTTTTACATCTAATCGGTCACTTTTTTTATATTTTCATCACTTTTTCAATATTTTTGTCCATTTTTTAACATTTTTGTCACTATTTCCAACATTTCTGTCACTATTTTTGACATTTACTGATAGAGAATTCATTTTTATAAGTCTTTTATTTGTTCTATTTCTTTGTAGTAGTGTCTTAAAGTAGTATAACTTTTATGCTTATTATATGCACAGTTAGCAAACTGTCTCTCTATGCTTAATATATGCACATTTAACAAACTGTTTGTATCTAGTTTCAGCTGTTTCTCGCAGAGATAGTAAATGCCTCACTGCAGTATATCACAGGCTTAGTTTCGAGGTCACTCAAGGTACATGTCGTCCAGGCGGCCTACACTTTGCCTGGTTCCCTAGAATAGCCAACCCAAAGCATTCCTTATGTATCAACAACTGTGAATCTGTGTGTGTGTGTTTTGAATAAATACGACTCCTCTGCAGAGAAACACCGGTTCTCCGGGAGCAATGCTGGAGAAAGGTTGCTCACATGTTCTTCCCTTTGCAAATGTCTATTAACTGCTAACTGCCGTCTGCGCCTCGTTTTCTTGCTTGACCGTCTTTGATTTAATAAGTTTAAGTGTCCTGAACCTGACATTTACGTCACTTTTTCAACATTGTTGTCCCTTTATTTCTAAGGCAGTATTAGGACTTCTTCCTCCTTATCTGAACACTTCCATCCTCCCGAGGTCTGCAGGGACAGATCACCGCTCACAGGATCTTTTATTGACAGTCCCTAAAGTCACACTGACTTTGGCAAAAAGGTTTTTATATATATATATATATATATATATATATATATATATATATATATATATATATATATATATATATATATATATATATATATATATACATATACATACACACATACACACATACAGGTGCTGGTCATATAATTAGAAAAGCATGAAAGTTGATTTATGTCAGTAATTCATCCAAAAAAGTGAAAAATGTATATTCATTCATCACACACAGTGATATATTTCAAATATTCATTTCTTTTAATTGTGATGATTATAACTGACAACTAATGAAAACCCCAAATTCAGTATCTCAGAAAATTAGAATATTACTTCAGACCAATACAAAAAATTATTTCGAAAAGTATGATCATGAAAAGTATGAACATGAAAAGTATGAACATGTACAGCACTAATACTCAGTGGGCCTTTTGCCTGAATTACTGCAGCAATGTGGCGTGGCATGGAGTCCATCAGTCTGGGGCTCTGCTCAGGTCTTATGAGAGCCCAGGTTCTGATAGGGGCCTTCAGCTCTTCTGCATTGTTGGGTCTGGTGCATCGCATCATCCTCTTCATAATACCCCATAGGTTTTCTACAGGGTTAAGGTCTAGCCAGTTTGCTGGCCAATTAAGAACAGGGATACCATGGTCCTTAAACCAGGTCCTGGTAGCTTTGGTACTGTGTGCAGGTGCCAAGTCCTGTTGGAAAATGAAATCTGCATCTCCATAAAGTTGGTCAGCAGCAGGAAGCATCAAGGGGTCTAAACCTTCCTGGTAGCTTTGGCCCCGTTGACCCTGGACCTCAGAACACAGTGGACCAACACCAGCAGATGACATGGCCCCCCGCACCATCAACGACTGTGGAAACTTTACACTGGACTTGAAGCAACGTGGATTCTGTGCCTCTCCTCTCTTCCTCCAGACTCTGGGACCTTGAAATGAAACTTACTTTGATCAGAGAACATAACTTTGGACCACTCAGCAGCAGTCCCGTCCTTTTTGTCTTCAGCCCGGCGAGACGCTTCTGACGCTGGGTCTTGTTCCAGAGTGGCTTGACACAAGGAATGAGACAGCTGGAACCAGGTCTTGCATACGTCTGTGCGTGGTGGTTCTTGAAGCACTGACTCCAGCTGCAGTCCACTTTGTGAATCTCTCCCACATTTTTGAATGGGTTTTGTTTCCCAAACCTCTCCAGGGTGGGGTTCTATCCTCCAGGGTGAGGTTCTATCCTCTCCAGGGTGGTTCTATCTCCAGGGATCTATCCTCCAGGGTGAGGTTCTATCCTCTCCAGGGTGAGGTCTCCCTCCAGGGTGGGTTCTATCCTCTCCAGGGTGGGGTCTCTGGTCCTCTCCAGGGTGTTCTATCCTCCAGGGTGAGGTTCTATCTTCCAGGGTGGTTCTATCCTCTCCAGGGTGAGGTTCTATCCACCTCCAGGGTGGGTTCTATCCTCTCCAGGGTGAGTTCTATCCTCTCCAGGGTGGGGTCTTCTATCTTCCAGGGTGAGGTTCTATCCTCTCCAGGGTGGGGTTCTATCCTCCAGGGTGAGGTTCTATCTCTCCAGGGTGGGCTCTCCATCCCTCCAGGGTGCGGTTCTATCTCTCCAGGGTGGGTTCTATCCTCTCCAGGGTGAGGTCTTCATCCTCCAGGGTGAGGGTTCTATCCTCTCCAGGGTGGGGTTCTATCCTCTCCAGGATGGGGTTCTATCTTCTCCAGGGTGGAGCTGTCCACTCAGCTTCTTCCCATGATGGTGTAGCCTACAGAACTAGACCCAGAGACCATTTAAAGGCCTTTGCAGGTGTTTTGAGTTAATTAGCTGATCCAAGAGGGGCACCAGGGTCTTCAATACTGAACCTCGTCACAATATTCTAATTTTCTGAGATACTGAATTTGGGGTTTTCATTAGTTGTCAGTTATGATCATCACAATTAAAAGAAATGAATATTAAATATATCACTCTGTGTGATGAATGAATATAATATACAAGCTTCACTTTTGGATGAATTACTGACATAAATCAACTTTTTCATGATTTTCTAATTATACGACCAGCACCTGTATTTTGTCCACAATGAGTCATGAATACATGAATAAAAATAAGCTCATGTTCAACTTCCAATCAGGATTCAGGAAGTCACATTCGACCAATCAGATGGTTTCTATGAATGAAGTTGTAATTTGGAGCCGTTTGGTTGGTCAACATGTTGTTTTTCTCACCTGGTAGTGTTGAGTGTAAATCTATTTCCTGGTTCCTCCTCTGTGTTAATAAATCTTCACCAGTTCTGACACGCTGCCTGTGTGATGATGGGAGTTGTAGTTCTTCTGGAGAGCTTGAGACTACATTTGCATTGCAAACGTTGGTTTAAGAACTAAAATATCTTCTGGATCCAAACAGGTCTGTCCATCTCTTTCTTTCTTTCTTTCTTTCTTTCTTTCTTCTTTCTTTCTTTTCTTTCTTTCTTTCTTTCTTTTTCTTTTTTTTGCTTCAATTTTCTTTCTATTTCTTTGTTTCTCTTCTTTCTTTCTTTTTCTTTTTCTGTCTTTCTGTCTTTTTTGCCTCTTTCTTTCTTTCTTTTCACTTTCTTTTTTCTTTTTCTCTTTATTTTGTTTCTTTCTTTCTGTCTTTGTCGTTCTGTCTCTCTGTCATTTTGTTTCATTCTTTCTCTCTGTCTCTTTCTGTCTTCTTTGTCTTTCTTTTTCCCTCTATCTTTCTTTCTACCTCTGTCTCTTTCTTTCAGTCTCATTTCCCTCTTTTTTTGCCTCTTTCTTTCTTTTTGCCTCTTTCAGGACAACTCAGTCCTTTATGAACCTGGGGGGGCGTCTCCAGACCCTCTGAATCTAACAAGAGTTTACCTCCTAAAAGCTGAAGTCAGCAGTTTTTAAATGAGAAATGATCTCTGTTGGAAACAAGTGGAGCTGCGTTCCTTATCACAAACTCTTTCTTTTTACTGTTAGTACAAACTGCAGCTGCTCTTACAAAGTACATCCTGTTACCTGCAGTCCAGTCTGCAGACAGTCGGGACATCAGACTCTGGGATAACATCACACCTTGAACTTTGAGCCTCTTGCTCAGATATGCTGCACAGAGGATTGTGGGTCAGAAATCACGCTGGCTTGTATACTGCACAATGTGACCGGGTGCATTAGGACATTTTCTGGCGTACTGCATTTGATATACTATGTACTGGGACATATAAAATCTTCCTCTGTCATACTAATGGTAGTATGGGCATTGCAACACAGCCAGTCTCTCTCTCAAAGCGCTCCTCTTCCAGGAATGAAGCAGAACTTGATGACCCCCTCCTGCTCTCACACACAGCCAGCTCCACTCTGTGCACACATTTCCTTGTTCCCTCCCCTTCAGAGCTACAGTTTGCAGATGGGGGAGCAGCATGCTGGGAAGTACAACAGCGTATCACATGATGTTTTTACATCAGAGCTCAGACTAGTTTCACTTCTCAGGAAGTGAGACTCAGACAGTCGTTGTCACTGAGCGAGAGGTGAGATGGCGCAGAGAGGAGTTCAGCTGGACCGGGAAACCTTCTCTTGTTCCATCTGTCTGGATCTACTGAAGGATCCGGTGACTACTCCCTGTGGACACAGCTACTGCATGAACTGTATTAAAAGCCACTGGGATGGAGAGGATGGTAAGTACAGCTACAGCTGTCCTCAGTGCAGGAAGACGTTCACACCGAGGCCTGTCCTGCTGAAAAACACCATGTTAGCAGATTTAGTGGAGGAGCTGAAGAAGACTGGACTCCAAGCTGCTCCTGCTGATCACTGCTATGCTGGAGCTGAAGATGTGGCCTGTGATGTCTGCACCGGGAGGAAACTCAAAGCCATCAAGTCCTGTCTGCAATGTCTGGCTTACTGTGAGAAACACCTTCAGCCTCATTATGAATCACCTCCATTAAAGAAACACAAGCTGGTGGAGCCGTCCAAGAAGCTCCAGGAGAACGTCTGCTCGTCATGATGAGGTGATGAAGATGTTCTGCCGTACTGATCAGCAGCTTATCTGTTATCTCTGCTCTGTGGAGGAACATAAAGGCCACGACACAGTCTCAGCTGCAGCAGAGAGAGCTGAGAGGCAGAGAGAGCTCGAGGGGAGTCGACTCAACATCCAGCAGAGAATCCAGGACAGAGAGAAAGATGTGAAGCTGCTTCAACAGCAGGCGGAGGCCATCAATCTCTCTGCTGATGAAGCAGTGGAGGACAGCGAGAAGATCTTCACTGAGCTGATCCGTCTCCTGGAGAAAAGAAGCTCTGATGTGAAGCAGCAGGTCAGATCCCAGCAGGAAAGGGAAGTGAGTCGAGTCCGAGAGCTTCAGGAGAAGCTGGAGCAGGAGATCACTGAGCTGAAGAGGAAAGACGCTGAGCTGAAGAAGCTCTCACACACAGAGGATCACAACCAGTTTCTACACAACTACCCCTCACTGGCACCACTCAGCCAATCAGCATCCAGCATCCAGATCCGTCCTCTAAGCTGCTTTGAGGACGTGACAGCGGCCGTGTCAGAGCTCAGAGATAAACTACAGGACGTCCTGAGAGAGAAGAGGACAAACGTCTCACTGACAGGGACTGAAGTGGACGTTTTACTGCCACAACCAGAGCCCAAGACCAGAGCTGGATTCTTACAATATTCACGTGAAATCACACTGGATCCAAACACAGCAAACACATGGCTGTTATTATCTGAGGGGAACAGGAAAGCAACGTTCATGAGTCAACATCAGTCTTATTCTAGTCACCCAGACAGATTCACTGGCTGGCCTCAGGTCCTGAGTAGAGAGAGTCTGACTGGACGTTGTTACTGGGAGGTGGAGATGAGAGGAAGAGTTGATGTAGCAGTCGCATACAAGAATATCAGGAGAGCGGTGTGGTCGGGTGAATGTTTATTTGGACGAAATGACAAATCTTGGGTGTTAGATTGTAACAACAACAGTTATACATTTTGGTCCAACAATGTCCAAACTCCCGTCTCAGGTCCTGGGTCCTCCAGAGTAGGAGTGTACCTGGATCACAGTGCAGGTATTCTGTCCTTCTACAGCGTCTCTGAAACCATGACTCTCCTCCACAGAGTCCAGACCACGTTCACTCAGCCCCTCTATGCTGGACTAAGGTTTATTGGTCTCCTGGAACCTCTGCTGAGTTGTGTAAAGTGAAATAGACAGAAGTCATTTAAGGGTTAAATTCTGAGTTTTAACTCTTCGTCTTATTTAGTCTCCATGTTTGTTGCTGACAGCTGATTGTTGTCCTTCTATTTTTTATGTTTTTCATGTGTTTCCACGTTTTGTTGGTTTTTCTTATTTTTTTGGCTTTTATCAACAAGCTCTCAATGAGCTCAGTTGAGATCTGTTATTTTACCTGCAGAGGGAAGTCCATATATGGTCGGACAGGTGTGTCTGCAGGTTCACAGCTGTGCTGGGAGGGGTTGTCCTGCAGAGACACACAGAGACACACAGAGACAGAGACAGACAGAGAGACACAAAGAGAGACACACAGAGACAGAGACATACAGAGACACGCAGAGACAGACAGAGACACACAGAGACACACAGAGACAGAGACACAGAGACACACAGAGACAGAGACATACAGAGACACACAGAGACAGAGACACACAGAGACACGCAGAGACAGACAAAGACACAGAGACAGAGAAACACAGAGACAGACAGAGACACACAGAGACAGAGACACACAGAGAGACACAAAGAGAGACACACAGAGACAGAGACATACAGAGACACGCAGAGACAGACAGAGACACACAGAGACACACAGAGACACACAGAGACAGAGACACAGAGACACACAGAGACAGAGACATACAGAGACACACAGAGACAGAGACACACAGAGACACGCAGAGACAGACAAAGACACAGAGACAGAGACACACAGAGACAGAGACACACAGAGACACGCAGAGACAGACAAAGACACAGAGACAGAGACACACAGAGACACACAGAGAGACACACAGAGACAGAGACATACAGAGACACGCAGAGACCGACAGAGACACACAGAGACAGAGACACAGAGACATACAGAGACACACAGAGACAGAGACACACAGAGACAGAGACACACAGAGACAGAGACAGACAGAGACACACAGAGACAGAGACAGAAAGAGACACACAGAGACACAGAGACAGAGACAGACAGAGACAGAGACAGACAGACAGAGACACACAGAGACAGAGACAGACATTTCCAGAAGAGACATGTGAACATTGTAAAGGTTCTAAATTCTTCTTTTATGTTGTTGACATATTAGAGTCAAAGGTTTTTCCAGACAGGATTTTGGAGATCTCCTTTTATCACTGCATCAATCACAATATGGTGGCAACAGCCAGAAGAACACCTGTTGACAGGTTTTTAGATATGAAATGTTCCATAAATCAGTTTGGGAATGATATGTGACCCCCCCCCCCCCCTCTGTAAAAACCTCCAGAATCTAGATTGGAGTGAAACTGGAAAGTTGGGTGCATGGAAGTGCTGCTGAAGTGGAGATTTTTGGCTCAGTCTGAGAAAAACCCATTTAGAGAAAACGGCCTTTGAACATCTGGATTATACATAACATAACATTAACATCTGGTCATTATAGGAGAAAAGGGTCCAACTAATGAACTAACACATATCAACAGGAAACTTCCCCAGTTAATTACTTACATTAACACACAGAAATATTACAGATTTTTGGATTACTACTTTTCTGAAATGTCATGTTTAAATATGCAAATGCTAACTTTTGGTGAATTTAGGAGAACTTTGAACGTGCAAATAGACAAAGTTTAGTCAAATAATCACCTGAATGTGTATTTTGGTATGATGGGTTTTAATAAATCTCATTTTTCTTTTTTCTGTTATGTTTTATTTCTCATTTTCTCAGCTTGACATTTTTAGTATGGAATCCAAATGAAATGCTTATGATGATTTTTTTATTACATCCCAGACGAACGATACCAGCGTTGTTACGCAGCATCGGAGGATTTCTGATGAAGTATTTCCAAAGTATTTTGTATTTGAAATGATTTTCCCGACCTGAAAAGTTAAAACCAAAACCAGCTGATAATAAACGAGGAGGAGACGCCGGAGCAGCAGCCATTAACTTATTTATTATATTGAATTTACCAAAAAGTAAAAGCAAACACTGGAATAAACAGTATTGTACATTTCGTAGTCTGTTGTCCTATGGGGGGGGCTGATGACGTCTCACAACCTTCTGGTTTCTTCTTCTTCTTTGAAATATCTTTTAAAAACACCCAAAAAGCAGACGACCCCTTCACTGGTCCCCAGCAGATGTCAGTCTAACAGCATCACTAGAACACAGTGTCCACTTTAATAGACGCCTGCTGAAACTAAAACACAGTTCCGCAGTAAATCGTCCTGCATGAAGGTCAGACTGTTGCAGAGATTATTTGGGGCTGCAGTTTGTGTTGCTGATATTATGTTTTACTAACAGGTGTTTCTATTATTATGTCCATCCGATTTATATCAAGAAGGGTGTGTTCAATATCAGAAATGCCTTTCTGTGGGACAAACAGTATCATCAACAATATCAATATAATATATATATTATATTGTGTGTGTGTGTGTGTCTGTGTGTGTGTGTGTGTGTGTGTGTGTGGGGGTGATGTGTGAGTGTGAGTGTGTGTGTGTGTGTGTGTGTGTGTGTGTGTGTGTGTGGGGGTGATGTGTGTGTGGTGTGTGTGTGTGTGTGTGTGTGTGTGTGGGTGTGTGTGTTGGGGGGGTGATGTGTGTGTGTGTGTGTGTGGGTGTGTGTGTTGGGGGGGTGTGTGTGGATGTGTGTCTGTGTGTGTGAGAGTGTGTGTGTGTGTGAGAGAGTGTGTGTGTGTGTGTGTGTGTATGTGTGTGTGTGGGGGCTTTCTGTGGCATTTCTTCATCCAGACTCCAGGCTTCTTGTCTCCATGGAGATCTTTAACTGTACACCGTTAACCAGCATGCATGTCAAGTGGGGTGGGGGAGGAGAAGACTCAGATTAGGGATGAACTCTGTGACCCCCCCCCCCAGAAGATAACAGTGCTACAGATCAGCCAACACATGTTTAATATCTCTTTAACTGCATATAAATACATGGAATAAGAAGTAATGCACGTTTGATCTCCGCGTGACCTTCAGAGACGAGAGGTTTTTGTTTTTTAAAGATTATTTTTGGGCATTTTAGGCCTTTAGTACGGTGGCCGACACGGGCAAACGCCCCGCAACTTCAGAAAACACATTAAGAAAATGCTCAGCATTCAACAAACGCAATGCAAATACACACACAACACAACCAAATACACAAACGCAATGCAAATACACACACAACACAACCAAATACACAAACGCAATGCAATTAAAAAACGATGCAAACAGAAAAGCACGCAAACCATGAAAACAAATGCAAGTACAAAGCGCTGCATAAAGAACCCACAACGGAAGTGCTCCAGACCTCCAGGGGGAGCAGCTAAGTGGAACAGCTGATTTTAGACCCCACGGAACGAGAGAGAGCGAGCGAGCTGATGAGGTTTGTTTTGAAACGGGACCAAAAGTGAAGATAGCGACGACATAGTATTCATTTTAACATGTGGCCCTCCTCTCTTACAGTATTTTAACAGAGCAACAGGTTTAGTGACAACTTTGTGTGTCTGATCTTTCATCGCTAACGTTAGTCAGCAGTGGTGAGGATAACTAACTACTGAACTGGATCAACTGATGAACTGGACTCTCTGAATCGTCTCTACATATGATAATATATGAAATGTATTGATCAGCAAGGTAACTTTGCATAAGAGGAAGGTGGAGAGAGGAGAACTGAAGCGAAGAAGAAGGGAAAGGAGAGTAAAGAAGGTATGTAAAAATAAATGTAACTTAATCTCCGTTTAATGGCAGTGCATAGGGCAAAAGAGAAGCAGATAGTAGATAAATATCAGAGAGAGCGCGGGGAGATGAGGATGAGAGAGAAGGGTTGAAGAAAACAGGGAGAAACTGTGAAGATGATCGACCAAAGGAAGCAGAGAAAGGACATTAAGACAAAATAGGAAGAAGACAAGGAGAGGGGAAGAGAGCATTAGATCATTATTTCTCTCAGGGCCAAATAAATAGCAGGGACAGGTGACAAGGAAAGAAAGAGGTGACAGAATTAAACTGAACTCAGGGTAAACATCCATATCCAGAAGATCAGCAGACACTTTTTTGGAACTTGCAAGCTTTTGTTTGTTGGTTTTTTTTACCCCACAGATGTACTGTCCATTTTGTGGATCTGCCTTGACAGCTTCCCCTGGGTGTTGTTGTGGTGCGTGTGGCAAAAACATCAGATTTCTAAAAGATGTGGCAACCAACGTCCCTGAGGAGACGCCTACGACCAGTGGACATGCTGATGCACAGCCTCGTGCTGGGAAACACATTGTTTTGTTGGAAAATCAGTAGTTAAAGGACTTGGTTTGACATTTGAAATTGTGTTCTTTTATTGAAATACTGTACACTTCTGTGGCTTGTCTACTTCAATAACTAGCATATTAAACGTGTTTTAAAATGCTCTGCAGGAAAGATTAATGATGAGACTAATGATGAGACATGTTTTTTGTAGCAGGAAGCTCAGGTGTAGAGTCCTTAATGAAATTTAGGGCAATAAAAGAGAGAAAGACATTCTTTTCAAAGACACGTCGGAAGGAACAGAAACAGAAATTAACAAAGGTATGCTATTTCTAACATTGTTTCTATTATAATTAAATGTATTTCTCACATCCAGTGACATTTTCCATTTCCTTTACTTTCTGCAGATTTATGCTGGAGTTATGAAGATGACAGGTGATTCCCTTAACCTGTGAGAGGGAAGTCACTTCCCCTTGATATTCAACCTCAACGGTCATCTGATCAACTGGTGGCTGCCGCTGTAAAGAAGCTGAAAGATTTGAACCAGGACGTGGAAGATGGTGCCCATGTTTTATTGTACCCTGATGCTCAGGAAGTTAGAAACATCCCAGGAACAGACCCCCCCCCCCCTTTCACAGTGCAGACATACAAGGAGGCAATTGGAAAGGCCTACCAAAGAATAACAATGTACATTTGCACTGTTGAAGACTTTGCAAATAGCTGTAAGTGCTTCTGACATATTTCCCACCTTATTTAAAGCTTCACTCTATATTATATTTTAGATTTAAATATCACTGTTTCTTCATCTACCTCTGATGTTCTGTACAAGATAAATTCCACCCATGATTTATTAAACTTCCTGGTTTGAATTGTGTCATCAACTGGTTTAGTGTGACTAGTGGCAGATTTCAAAATGTCAAAAAGAGCATCCACCTTCTTTCTTCAAAACTAAAATAGGAATGAGGCCTTAGCCTTGTATTTCCAATGCATTAAAAAGAATTGTTTTTCATAGGTTCCAGTGGACAGCCTTCAAGTGAAGAGGACAGTGTGGTCCATGTTAATCTGCCACCTGGAGGCCGTCCACTTTCTGACACCGTGGTTAGTTTACATCTATCATGTCATTTCTTTTTAACCCTTGTGTTTGTTTTTGCTTTTTCCAACATTTTAAATTGTTACATTTCTCTGCTACACATTTTCAACACTTAGAAATATAAAACAAAAATTGAAAATGGGTCAATTTTGATTCAAAGTCAACACAAGGGTTTTAAGTCAAGTAAATTGATCATATTTTCATCCAATCCAATCTATCATTTGTGTGTTAGTGCAGAAAGCAGCTGCTTGTCTTCTGACTGGTACAAAGAAACATGATCATGTACTGTAACTCCAGTACTCCTCTCTTTACTGGCTTCCTGTTTGCTTTTGATTGCTTTTGAGATTCTTTTATTTGTTTTTAAGGCTTTAATGGGTTGGCCCCAGCTTATTTATCTGAACTGCTTCATGTTCACCAGCCTTCAAAACCTCAGAGATCATACACACTGTCCACCTACCATTGAATCTTTTATATCTTTGGTCAAGACCCTCCTTTCTCGTTGCCGTTTAGCTGAGCATAGACACATTTATTTGTTTGTTCTGATTTTGTGCTGATTTGTTAATGTTGAAACCTATTTGTACAGCATTTTGGTCAACTGAGGTTGTTTTAAATGTGCTATACAAATACATTTGACATTGACAATGTATGCAGGTGTGGGGCGGTCCAGATGAAGTGAGCACTCCAAGTATATGCAGCGCGTTTGTGTATTTGGTTGTGTTGTGTGTATATGCAGCGCATTTGTGTATTTGGTTGTGTTGTGTGTATATGCAGCGCGTTTGTGTATTTGGTTGTGTTGTGTGTATATGCAGCGCATTTGTGTATTTGGTTGTGTTGTGTGAATATGCAGCGCGTTTGTGTATTTGGTTGTGTTGTGTGTATATGCAGCGCATTTGTGTATTTGGTTGTGTTGTGTGTATATGCATCGCATTTGTGTATTTGGTTGTGTTGTGTGAATATGCAGCGCGTTTGTGTATTTGGTTGTGTTGTGTGTATATGCAGCGCATTTGTGTATTTGGTTGTGTTGTGTGTATATGCAGCGCGTTTGTGTATTTGGTTGTGTTGTGTGAATATGCAGCGCGTTTGTGTATTTGGTTGTGTTGTGTGTATATGCAGCGCATTTGTGTATTTGGTTGTGTTGTGTGTATATGCAGCGCGTTTGTGTATTTGGTTGTGTTGTGTGTATATGCAGCGCGTTTGTGTATTTGATTGTGTTGTGTGTATATGCATCGCATTTGTGTATTTGGTTGTGTTGTGTGTATTTGCATCGCGTTTGTTGAATGCTGCAAATGTGTTGTCAAATTAATGAAGTGGTTTTCTTAATTTGCTTGTGTTTTGTCTGTTTGCATGTGTTTTCTGAAGTTACAGGGCGTTTGCCCCTGTCGGCCGCCATACTCCCTCCCACATAATTTTAGACCAATTTCAAAACTGCCTTTTATTGCAAAGATTCTAGAAAGAATCGTATCCAAACAGCTGCTCACTGTACTGGAAAATAACAAAATATTTGAAAAGTTTCAGTCTGGTCTTAGGAAGTACCACAGCACTGAGACCGCCCTGCTTAAAGTCACCAATGACCTTTTAATGTCTGCTGATGAAGGCATGTGCTCAGTCCTGGTCCTCCTGGACCTTAGCGCTGCTTTTGACACCATTGATCACAACATCATGTTAGACAGACTGAGGCACTGGGGGTCTCTGGTACTGCCATAGAATGGTTTTCATCCTACCTGTCAAATAGGAAGTTTTGCGTGTCTGTAAACAACTATGTCTCCTCGTTCTGTTTAGTTAAATATGGTGTGCCTCAGGGTTCGGTCTTAGGACCCATTTTGTTTTCCTTGTATCTGCTTCCCCTTGGACATATTATCCATAAACATGGCATTTCTTTTCATATTTATGCTGATGACACACAAATATACTTGCCCGTTAGATCCACAGACCCTGGAATGCTGAGTTCACTTAACAACTGCCTTTGTGAAGTTAAAAAATGGATGTCAAATAATTTCCTCCAGCTGAACTCAGACAAAACAGAAATCCTGGTCATCGGGTCTCAGCAGATGGCAAATCAAATCCTGCCATCTGCCGCTTTGCTAGTAAATCATATAAAGGCTGTGGCAAAGAACCTCGGTGTTTGGTTTGATAGTAACTTAAATTTTGAGCAGCACACCACAAACTTAGAAATAAAGCCAAAATTCGATCTATGTTAACTTTTAAGGACACCGAGACCATTTTACACGCCTTCATCTCATCACGCCTGGATTATTGCAACAGCCTTTTCACCTGTTTAACCCAAAGATCTATTGATGGACTCCAGACTGTCCAGGACTCAGCTGCCAGGCTTTGAACCAGAACAAAGACATAGGACCACATTACTCCTGTTTTAGCTTCATTACACCGGCTCCCAGCATGTTTTAGAATTGACTTTAAAATTCTATTGATCACTTTTAAAGCTCTTCATGGCCTCTCGCCGTGTTATATTTCTGACCTTTTAGTCCCATATACACCAGCACGCACCTAGAGATCCTCGGGCAGAGGTCTGCTATCTGGTCCAGAGTCTTGACTGAAAGCTAAAGGGGTCAGGGCCCCGAGGCTCTGGACCAGCCTGCCTGAGGAAACCAGGTCAGCTGAGTCAGTGAACTCTTTTAAGTCCCTTCTTAAAACAGACTTTTATAGGAGAGCCTTTCCCGATCTTATTTGACTTTATTTTATTCCTTTTATTTTATTATATTTTACGAATTTTTATATTTATCTGTATTTTAGTCTTTCAATGTTTTCATGCTTTTATCTTTTTGTATTATTGTCTCTGGGGTATTATTGTCTTTACACTTGTTAAAGCACTTTGTAACTTGTTTTTGAAAAGTGCTCTACAAATAAAGATTATTATTATTATTATTATTATTTGGCAATAGTGCCTTGCTAGATGAAATCAACCACTGTCTGTACAAAACTGCATTAAATGATGACCAAATAAAGAGTTGGCATCAGTTACATCAGCATTCATAGATGCAGGTGGAAGAATGGTCCTGTATAAAAGACATGATGAATACCAATCTACTGAGGTACTCGTCCTCCTTTTGTATGCACTCATATGGCGTATATACATTCAAAATGATCATCTTCCTATCATTACAGCACAGCTCAGCCCAATAGCCCCGTCACCTCCCAAGCTTACATTACCCAACTGGTCATATTGGTTATTCCACATAGAGGCACCCCTCCAGTTGTTGATTCACCCGCCCCATGAAGGTCCCTATGTAGAGTCCAGGTCTTGTTTAGCCAGAAACGTCTCCTGGACACACATAATGTCACATCTGTCCATCAATTTGTCCACAACAACACGGCGTGATTTATCAGTTTCACTGTGGCCGACACGAAGCCCACGTGCATTATAAGACCCGACCCAGATGTTCATGTAGCCTAGGTTAACTCATCACATAGCAGCTACTCTGCAGACTGGCTCAGGTGTGGAGCTGCAGGTGTACCATGGCCATCCAGTATGAATATGGGTATTAATAACTTTACCACATTGACAACCAATCAAAACGGGGCACCACCCTGAACTCAGGGGCCAAAACCAAACTGTGGAACCGTCTCATTAGGTGGCGGTCCCTTTAAAATCCAGTCAATCTGGTCTTCTTTACAGGAACAGAGAGGGGGGGGGGAGAATTTGAGCACCAACCTGTGTTAAACCAGCAATTATTACAACAAATACACACAATACAGTTGGACAGTATAAAATATATCAATAACTCTTCTTTCTCTTCTCTGATTGGTTCCTTCTGTTGTCTCTATTTCTTCACTTACACCGTCACTCTGTCGATATACACACACACACACACACACACACACACACACACGTGGAACGCTCCATAGGGTTTGTCACGTAGTGGCCCCGTGTGCTGACGTGCACTAACATGTGCACGTGGCACGGTAACAGGTTAATGAAATATTTCATATTTATTGAGACCCTTTTGATATAAAATTGCTCAACGTGATAACGATATTGAGACAATATATCATGCACCTAAATGATGGATATAAAGTATGTTTTTCTGTAATTCTGTCTGTAAATGTCCGACTCTTTCCCTGAAGTGGTGATGACTGTAAAACCTGTTTTTATGTTCAGCAGACGAGCGCTGAGTCATCTGGAGAAACACACCTGAGGGAGACGTGCAGAGAGACTGCATTGTGTCCTTTCCCAGCACAGAGGGACAAGGACAAAGTTACGTAACGCTGTGAGACGGAGACGCACGGGATCCTTCCACAGGTAACAGCCTGCAGAGGGGAGTCCATATATGGTCGGACAGGTGTGTCTGCAGGTTCACAGCTGTGCTGGGAGGGGTTGACCTGCAGAGACACACAGAGACACACAGAGACAGACAGAGACAGAAACAAACTTTTTATAACCGCTCCCTGTGTTTTATAAGGACAATTAAGCTGAACCTAAAACCCCCGATGAGACAGTCCTACTGTAAGTCAGACTACTATGTATGGGGACATATTAAATCTTACCCTGTCAACACACCCAGTCTCTCTCTCAAACTGCTCCTCGTCCAGGAATGCAGCAGAACTTGATAACTCCTCCCTATCACATGATGTTTTTACATCAGAGCTCAGACTAGTCTTACTTCTCAGGAAGTGAGACTCAGACAGTCGTTGTCACTGAGCGAGAGGTGAGATGGCGCAGAGAGGAGTTCAGCTGGACCGGGAAACCTTCTCTTGTTCCATCTGTCTGGATCTACTGAAGGATCCGGTGACTACTCCCTGTGGACACAGCTACTGCATGAACTGTATTAAAAGCCACTGGGATGGAGAGGATGGTAAGTACAGCTACAGCTGTCCTCAGTGCAGGAAGACGTTCACACCGAGGCCTGTCCTGCTGAAAAACACCATGTTAGCAGATTTAGTGGAGGAGCTGAAGAAGACTGGACTCCAAGCTGCTCCTGCTGATCACTGCTATGCTGGAGCTGAAGATGTGGCCTGTGATGTCTGCACCGGGAGGAAACTCAAAGCCATCAAGTCCTGTCTGCAATGTCTGATCTCTTATTGTGAGAAACATCTTCAGCCTCATTATAATGTCGCTATATTCAAGAAACACAAGCTGGTGGAGCCGTCCAAGAAGCTCCAGGAGAACGTCTGCTCTCGTCATGATGAGGTGATGAAGATGTTCTGCCGTACTGATCAGCAGCTTATCTGTTATCTCTGCTCTGTGGAGGAACATAAAGGCCACGACACAGTCTCAGCTGCAGCAGAGAGAGCTGAGAGGCAGAGAGAGCTCGAGGGGAGTCGACTCAACATCCAGCAGAGAATCCAGGACAGAGAGAAAGATGTGAAGCTGCTTCAACAGCAGGCGGAGGCCATCAATCTCTCTGCTGATGAAGCAGTGGAGGACAGCGAGAAGATCTTCACTGAGCTGATCCGTCTCCTGGAGAAAAGAAGCTCTGATGTGAAGCAGCAGGTCAGATCCCAGCAGGAAAGGGAAGTGAGTCGAGTCCGAGAGCTTCAGGAGAAGCTGGAGCAGGAGATCACTGAGCTGAAGAGGAAAGACGCTGAGCTGAAGAAGCTCTCACACACAGAGGATCACAACCAGTTTCTACACAACTACCCCTCACTGGCACCACTCCGCCAATCAGCATCCAGCATCCAGATCCGTCCTCTGAGCTGCTTTGAGGACGTGACAGCGGCCGTGTCAGAGCTCAGAGATAAACTACAGGACGTCCTGAGAGAGAAGAGGACAAACGTCTCACTGACAGGGACTGAAGTGGACGTTTTACTGCCACAACCAGAGCCCGAGACCAGAGCTGGATTCTTACAATATTCACGTGAAATCACACTGGATCCAAACACAGCATACACAAAGCTGTTATTATCTGAGGGGAACAGGGAAGCAACAGTAACGTATCAAGATCAGTCTTATTCTAGACACACAGACAGATTCACTAGCTGGCCTCAGGTCCTGAGTAGAGAGAGTCTGACTGGACGTTGTTACTGGGAGGTGGAGATGAGAGGAAGAGTATATGTAGCAGTCGCATACAAGAATATCAGCAGAGTGGGGAGGTCGGATGAATGTGGATTTGGACGAAATGACAAATCTTGGGCGTTAGATTGTTACAACAACAGTTATACATTTTGGTCCAACAATGTCCAAACTCCCGTCTCAGGTCCTGGGTCCTCCAGAGTAGGAGTGTACCTGGATCACAGTGCAGGTATTCTGTCCTTCTACAGCGTCTCTGAAACCATGACTCTCCTCCACAGAGTCCAGACCACGTTCACTCAGCCCCTCTATGCTGGACTAAGGCTTTGCAGTTTTATATCCTCTGCTGAGTTGTGTAAAGTGAAATAGACAGAAGTCATTTAAGGTTAAATTCTGAGTTTTAACTCTTCGTCTTATTTAGTCTCCATGTTTGTTGCTGACAGCTGATTGTTGTCGTTCTATTTTTTATGTTTTTCATGTGTTTCCACGTTTTGTTGGTTTTTCTTATTTTTTTGGCTTTCATCAACAAGCTCTCAATGAGCTCAGTTGAGATCTGTTATTTTACCTGCAGAGGGAAGTCCATATATGGTCGGACAGGTGTGTCTGCAGGTTCACAGCTGTGCTGGGAGGGGTTGACCTGCAGAGACACACAGAGACACACAGAGACAGAGACAGACAGAGACACACAGAGACACACAGAGACACACAGAGACACACAGAGACACACAGAGACAGACAGAGACACACAGAGACAGAGACACACAGAGACAGACAGACAGAGACAGAGACACACAGAGACACACAGAGACAGACAGACAGAGACAGAAAGAGACAGAGACACACAGAGACAGACAGAGACACACAGAGACAGAGACAGACATGTCCAGAAGAGACATGTGAACATTGTAAAGGTTCTAAATTCTTCTTTTATGTTGTTGACATATTAGAGTCAAAGGTTTTTCCAGACAGGATTTTGGAGATCTCCTTTTATCACTGCATCAATCACAATATGGTGGCAACAGCCAGAAAAACACCTGTTGACAGGTTTTTAGATATGAAATGTTCCATAAATCAGTTTGGGAATGATATGTGACCCCCCCCCCCCCCTCTGTAAAAACCTCCAGAATCTAGATTGGAGTGAAACTGGAAAGTTGGGTGCATGGAAGTGCTGCTGAAGTGGAGATTTTTGGCTCAGTCTGAGAAAAACCCATTTAGAGAAAACGGCCTTTGAACATCTGGATTATACATAACATAACATTAACATCTGGTCATTATAGGAGAAAAGGGTCCAACTAATGAACTAACACATATCAACAGGAAACTTCCCCAGTTAATTACTTACATTAACACACAGAAATATTACAGATTTTTGGATTACTACTTTTCTGAAATGTCATGTTTAAATATGCAAATGCTAACTTTTGGTGAATTTAGGAGAACTTTGAACGTGCAAATAGACAAAGTTTAGTCAAATAATCACCTGAATGTGTATTTTGGTATGATGGTTTTTAATAAATCTCATTTTTCTTGTATCTGTTATGTTTTATTTCTCATTTTCTCAGCTTGACATTTTTAGTATGGAATCCAAATCAAATGCTTCTGATGATGAATTATTCCAACTTGATGTCAGATTGAGTCGTGTTGAACGAAGGTTCAGTTGAAAACCCAAAAACACAAAGCTAAAATATATGTACTGCTTGAAGTGTGCTATGTAACCCATGATATATATTGTTTTGATGTATGTATGAACTCAATATTAGAAACAGCTAAAACTATATAATAGGCGTTGGGTGTGACCTTTAAGTGTGCTAGGGGTCACACTTCCTGTAACAGTGGATCTGGTCTGGACCTCTTCTGCTGGGGCCACCTGTGTGATTACGTAATGGTGGAGACCCCCTGATTTCCAGAGGGGGGGGGGGGGTTAGCCTTGACTAGGACTATAAATATGAGTTGATGTGGACTCTCGTTAGCGGGGCTTACCCACTTATCGGGTTTCTTCTTCTATTCTCTGGATTTTGACACTTTTTGCTTTTAGGGCAGGAAGGGAAAAGATGATTTCTGTATTTTGTTCTTGCTTTTGATTATTCACTAAAGAATAAAACCACCTGAGCTTGTTGTGAGCTAGGGGACCAAAAAGATTTGGATTCCTTGATTTTAGTCATTTAATTTCTCTCTCTCACTCCTCGGCCGTCCGAGGGCAGAGGTTTCCCCCCCGTGAGGGTAGTTAAGACTCCTCTTTAACCACCTGGGCGAGTTGCTGCCCGGCGGGGACCGACGTTGACAGTCAGACCTCCTGTTATCTCCTAGTGGGGGGGGCATTTCCCCATCCGCTCTGCCGGTCAGAGCCACCGAGCGCTTAGCCTCTCTCGGACCCGCGACCAATAAAGGCTAGCGGGCGTCCTTGAGAAGGAGGGACCTCCGGAGGAGTTCCTACTCATGTCTGGCAATACAAAACTAACGTACTACAAAGTTGGCCATTTTCTTTATATCTACTCAGACAAACAGCAGAGGAGATCCGTGCTTGATTAGTGAGGCCTGACCTTCTTCTTCACCGATTGGCTGATTAGAGGTCCAATCTTTTGGCTGTGAGAACCACAGGGCGGAGTCGGTCATCAAACCGCCACCAGGCGTCTAATAAGGTCACACGTGGGCTGGAAACTGGGAAGTTTCATGCTGCTATCTGAACTAGATGAAAATGACTGTGTACCTGTTCCACTTATTCCACAACAACAACGTCTACCAGTTAAACTAGAATGGATTCTTTAGAATAGAAAAACAATAGTTTATTAGAGGAATCATTTCTATATTGTCCTCTGCTGCCTCCCTCAGGAATGTTAGAGCAACAGCAGCAAACTGCTTCAGCTCAGTCAACAACACATTTTTAAATGAGAGAACTATACTCCACATATTTTATCATACAGCCATATATGTATATATACCTTTGATGTAAGCGATGTGAGTCGGGGGACAGACACCGTGGTTATTAGACTCTGAGTGGGCGACTGCTCCAGTGGAAGCACCGAGGAGCATTGCACTGCACCTCTGATTACTAATATCAGACTTGGGTTGTCATGGTTTATGGCCGATAACACACTCGCTCAGATTTCTTGATATGAGAGCGTCTCCGTCCAAAGTGGGATGAATGCCGTCTCTCCTAATCAGACCAGGCTTTACCCAGAATGCACTCCAGTTGTCTACGTAGGCCACATCGTTAGCTGGGCACCACCCTGAGAACTAGAGGTGGAAGGATCACATGCGGCTGTACATGTCATCACTGATCAGGTTTGGAGGGGTCCAGAGAAAACTACTGAGTCCGACATTGTCTTTGCACAAAGTGACTCAACATTCATTTTAGTGATCTCTGATCATTACCACCTACATGAAGTATGACGTTTTAAAAACAGCAAAAAAATACTATACAACAATAACAGAAAAGGCAGAGCAATAGACATTCAAGTGGAATCGGCCGTTTTAAACAGATGTTTTGAGTTGTGACATGAAGTGGGGGAATGAATCAATGTTTCTAAGTTGGGGGGGTAATGAGATCCAGAGACGGGGAGCAGAGCGGCTGAATGCTCGCACCAGCTACCTACAGAAGCATATGGTTTGATCCCGTGGTGCGGAGCCGTGCCTCAAACTCACTAAGCCTCGCCTCCAGAGCAGCGAATATACTCCATTTATTTTTGTGAACAACTTTTTATTTTCTTAAATCATCAATTCAGACACACGTCCTTCCAACTACACAGTTGGCTTATCACCATCAAAAACAAAATAGCAGCATGGATGACATGAAGCAGTCGTCGTACATTGTCAGAAGCAAGTCGCGATTTCACAAAGCCCGTCTGGTCACTTTTAATTAACGTAGTTATTTGAGGCTCTAATCGCAAGGCCAATATACGGGCGATAACTTTTATTTCGGCATTAAGGATAGTTAATGGTCTATAATTCCCGCATTTAGTGGTGTCCTTATTAGGCTTGGGTAATACTGCTATCAAGGCGGCATTCATGTCATTAAAAAAAGCACCAACTTCAACAGCTTTATGAATCATGGCTAAAAAATATTGCCCCAACTCTTCCCAAAACATAAGGTAAAATTCAGGAGGAATTCCATCCCAACCCGGGGATTTACCTTTTTTCATACCCGCTATAGCACCTCTTAACTCAGTCAGGGTGATTTGCTCCCCAAGACAGTGTGCGTCATCTTGTGTAAGCATAGGGAGTTCTAAGTCTTGTAAAAAGGTGTCACATTTAGTTTTATCCAATAATACTTCCGATTTGTATAGACTTTCGTAAAATTTTGGAAAGCAACATTAATATCTTTGGGAGTGGTCAACAGTTTTTGCTCTGAACTGATAGTTGTAATATTAGAGTACTTTTCACATTTTTGTAGAGCAAGAGAGAGCAGGAGAGGGACAGGAATTAGCCATAGCTAATGGCTAAGCTGAGGAGCTAACAGCGTTTTAACAACTGAGAGATCAGAGAGGGAGTCGCTGTAAGATAATGAAACTGTAAGTGCTCGAGTATAACTAGTGTTTAAATACAATCAGGCAATAAAGCAGAGGTGAGTAAGATTTGGCTGGAGCATAAAAATAGCGTCTGTGAGATTGGAGCACTGGAAATGAGCCCCCTCTGTTTTAGTAACAAGGCTCTGTTTCACATGTAGACTGGTTGTGGATCTGGAGAAGCCGTATGACCAGGTTCCCCGGGAGACACTGTGGGAGTTGCTGCGGGAGTATGGGGTGAGGGGGTCTCTTCTCAGGGCCATCCAATCTCTGGATGATCAAAGTGAGAGCTGTGTCCGGGTTCTCAGCAGTAAGTCGGACTCGTTCCAGGTGAGGGTTGGCCTCCGCCAGGGCTGCGCTTTGTCACCAATCCTGTTTGTAATATTTATGGACAGGATATCGAGGCGAAGTCGGGGAGGGGTTGCAGTTCGGTGGGCTCGGGATCAGCTCCATGGATAGAGGTAAGAAAAGTTTTGCGGAACATGTCTGATTCAGCCGCTTTAATGAAAAAAACAAGTAGCGAAATCCGTCGTTAGCCCACTAAAAGGACGATAAAAAGCGCGGGAGCTGCCTAGCCAGAGAGAGTATCGCTAGGTGCTCGCTTTTCTGGTAGTTGAGCTTATAGCCAGAGTACGCACTGTATCGTTCCAGAAAGTTTAAAATTACAGGAAGTGATACGGCTGGTGTGGAGATGTACAGGAGCAGGTCGTCTACATACAGTGAGACTTTATGAGTTGTGCCAGATCGCGTGATGCACTCAAAACCTTCCACCAAGTGAAGCCAAACGGCCAGAGGTTCGATGGCGATGGCGAACAGGAACGGAGACAGAGGGCAGCCCTGTCTGGGGCCTTTCCAAATGGAGAAAAGAGGGAACAACGTGTCTTAGTTTGGACTGAGGCCAGAGGGGATGAATATAACAATCTGACCCACAGGATAAAATTGTTGCACAGGCCGAACCAGTCCATTGCCTCGTATAGGTATCCCCACTCCACCCTGTCGAAGGCCTTTTCAGCTTCGAGGGATACCACGATTTCCGGGGTATCATTACTTAACGAGTGGATGATGTTAAGTAGGCATCTAGTGTTATGTGAAGACTGTCAGTCAGCCATGAACCCTGTCTGATCTAGCTAGATAATCTTCATCTCCCGTTGAAGATGGAGTGCAACAACCTTTGAGAGAATTTTGAGGTTCACATTGAGGAGTGAGATTGGTCTATAGCTGCCGCAAAGCGGGGGATCTTTCACCTTAAGAATTAGGGAGATAGTGTCCTTGGATAGGGTGTCCAAAAAGCCTTGTTGTACACGTCTCTTAGAACTGGCAGGAGGAGAGCGGATATTGTTTAATAGTACTCTACAGAGAAGCCATCCTGCCCCGGGGATTTACCACTCCGTGACCAGTTAATGGCTCCTTGAACCTCAGCTGTGGTTATAAGGCCACCCAAGTCATTCACGGATTCAGCATCTATTTGATGGAAAGTTACATCAGTTAATATCTTTAAGCGTGCTGTCTGCAATGGGAGGGCAGTCAGAGGTATACAATTCAGCTAATATTTGGGCAAATATTTCATTAATGGAGGCAGGATCGGTGTGGATCGCCCCTGAGTGAGCTCTAATGGCAGGAATTAGCCGTGAGGATTTAACTTCCTCTTTTAAACTGATCTCACTTGTAATCTGTGTTGAATGCAGTGGTAATATGTTCCAGTTTGGCATCGCCCTATACATGACAGTTTTCTTTATGGCATTTATTTTAGGTAATTCACTTCCATAATGGTGTACCTTTTTGTCATAGAACTAAAAACTCTGCTCAAGTCAATGAGGAATCACAGTCCAAAGTCAAGGTGCCACTCCCCATCCTGGCATGAGTCAATATTTGATAACCCTTACCTGTATTATATAATGACAATAAAGCTGAACCTTGGACCTGGATCCCTTGATAAGACAATCACGCATACTGTAAGTCACAGTCAGAGTCAGTCATCACTGAGAGGTGAGATGGCGCAGAGAGGAGTTCAGCTGGACCGGGAAACCTTCTCTTGTTCCATCTGTCTGGATCTACTGAAGGATCCGGTGACTACTCCCTGTGGACACAGCTACTGCATGAACTGTATTAAAAGCCACTGGGATGGAGAGGATGGTAAGTACAGCTACAGCTGTCCTCAGTGCAGGAAGACGTTCACACCGAGGCCTGTCCTGCTGAAAAGCACCATGTTAGCAGATTTAGTGGAGGAGCTGAAGAAGACTGGACTCCAAGCTGCTCCTGCTGATCACTGCTATGCTGGAGCTGAAGATGTGGCCTGTGATGTCTGCACCGGGAGGAAACTCAAAGCCATCAAGTCCTGTCTGCAATGTCTGGCTTCTTACTGTGAGAAACACCTTCAGCCTCATTATGAATCAGCTCCATTAAAGAAACACAAGCTGGTGGAGCCGTCCAAGAAGCTCCAGGAGAACGTCTGCTCTCGTCATGATGAGGTGATGAAGATGTTCTGCCGTACTGATCAGCAGCTTATCTGTTATCTCTGCTCTGTGGAGGAACATAAAGGCCACGACACAGTCTCAGCTGCAGCAGAGAGAGCTGAGAGGCAGAGAGAGCTCGAGGGAGTCGACTCAACATCCAGCAGAGAATCCAGGACAGAGAGAAAGATGTGAAGCTGCTTCAACAGCAGGCGGAGGCCATCAATCTCTCTGCTGATGAAGCAGTGGAGGACAGCGAGAAGATCTTCACTGAGCTGATCCGTCTCCTGGAGAAAAGAAGCTCTGATGTGAAGCAGCAGGTCAGATCCCAGCAGGAAAGGGAAGTGAGTCGAGTCCGAGAGCTTCAGGAGAAGCTGGAGCAGGAGATCACTGAGCTGAAGAGGAAAGACGCTGAGCTGAAGAAGCTCTCACACACAGAGGATCACAACCAGTTTCTACACAACTACCCCTCACTGGCACCACTCAGCCAATCAGCATCCAGCATCCAGATCCGTCCTCTGAGCTGCTTTGAGGACGTGACAGCGGCCGTGTCAGAGCTCAGAGATAAACTACAGGACGTCCTGAGAGAGAAGAGGACAAACGTCTCACTGACAGGGACTGAAGTGGACGTTTTACTGCCACAACCAGAGCCCAAGACCAGAGCTGGATTCTTACAATATTCACGTGAAATCACACTGGATCCAAACACAGCATACACAAAGCTGTTATTATCTGAGGGGAACAGGAAAGCAACTTTCATGTATCAACAACAGTCTTATTCTAGACACCCAGACAGATTTAATGACATGTGGCAGGTCCTGAGTAGAGAGAGTCTGACTGGACGTTGTTACTGGGAGGTGGAGATGAGAGGAGGAGTATATGTAGCAGTCGCATACAAGAATATCAGCAGAGCGGGGGGGTCGGATGAATGTGGATTTGGACGAAATGACAAATCTTGGGCGTTAGATTGTTACAACAACAGTTATACATTTTGGTCCAACAATGTCCAAACTCCCGTCTCAGGTCCTGGGTCCTCCAGAGTAGGAGTGTACCTGGATCACAGTGCAGGTATTCTGTCCTTCTACAGCGTCTCTGAAACCATGACTCTCCTCCACAGAGTCCAGACCACGTTCACTCAGCCCCTCTATGCTGGACTAAGGTTTTATTGGTCTCCTGGATCCTCTGCTGAGTTGTGTAAAGTGAAATAGACAGAAGTCATTTAAGGGTTAAATTCTGAGTTTTAACTCTTCGTCTTATTTAGTCTCCATGTTTGTTGCTGACAGCTGATTGTTGTCGTTCTATTTTTTATGTTTTTCATGTGTTTCCTCGTTTTGTTGGTTTTTCTTATTTTTTTGGCTTTTATCAACAAGCTCTCAATGAGCTCAGTTGAGATCTGTTATTTTACCTGCAGAGGGAAGTCCATATATGGTCGGACAGGTGTGTCTGCAGGTTCACAGCTGTGCTGGGAGGGGTTGACCTGCAGAGACACACAGAGACACACAGAGACAGAGACACAGAGACACAGAGACAGAGACACACAGAGACAGAGACACAGAGACACAGAGACAGAGACACAGAGACAGACAGACAGAGACAGACATTTCCAGAAGAGACATGTGAACATTGTAAAGGTTCTAAATTCTTCTTTTATGTTGTTGACATATTAGACAGACAGAGACACACAGAGACAGAGACACACAGAGACAGACAGAGACAGACAGACAGAGACAGAGACACACAGAGACACAGAGACAGACATACAGAGACAGAAAGAGACAGAGACACACAGAGACAGACATAGACAGACAGAGACACACAGAGACAGAGACACACATAGACAGAGACAGACATTTCCAGAAGAGACATGTGAACATTGTAAAGGTTCTAAATTCTTCTTTTATGTTGTTGACATATTAGAGTCAAAGGTTTTTCCAGACAGGATTTTGGAGATCTCCTTTTATCACTGCATCAATCACAATATGGTGGCAACAGCCAGAAAAACACCTGTTGACAGGTTTTTAGATATGAAATGTTCCATAAATCAGTTTGGGAATGATATGTGACCCCCCCCCCCTCTGTAAAAACCTCCAGAATCTAGATTGGAGTGAAACTGGAAAGTTGGGTGCATGGAAGTGCTGCTGAAGTGGAGATTTTTGGCTCAGTCTGAGAAAAACCCATTTAGAGAAAACGGCCTTTGAACATCTGGATTATACATAACATAACATTAACATCTGGTCATTATAGGAGAAAAGGGTCCAACTAATGAACTAACACATATCAACAGGAAACTTCCCCAGTTAATTACTTACATTAACACACAGAAATATTACAGATTTTTGGATTACTACTTTTCTGAAATGTCATGTTTAAATATGCAAATGCTAACTTTTGGTGAATTTAGGAGAACTTTGAACGTGCAAATAGACAAAGTTTAGTCAAATAATCACCTGAATGTGTATTTTGGTATGATGGTTTTAATAAATCTCATTTTTCTTGTATCTGTTATGTTTTATTTCTCATTTTCTCAGCTTGACATTTTTAGTATGGAATCCAAATCAAATGCTTCTGATGATGAATTATTCCAACTTGATGTCAGATTGAGTCGTGTTGAACGAAGGTTCAGTTGAAAACCCAAAAACACAAAGCTAAAATATATGTACTGCTTGAAGTGTGCTATGTAACCCATGATATATATTGTTTTGATGTATGTATGAACTCAATATTAGAAACAGCTAAAACTATATAATAGGCGTTGGGTGTGACCTTTAAGTGTGCTAGGGGTCACACTTCCTGTAACAGTGGATCTGGTCTGGACATCTTCTGCTGGGGCCACCTGTGTGATTACGTAATGGTGGAGACCCCCTGATTTCCAGAAAGGGGGGGGGGGGTTAGCCTTGACTAGGACTATAAATATGAGTTGATGTGGACTCTCGTTAGCGGGGCTTACCCACTTACCGGGTTTCTTCTTCTATTCTCTGGATTTTGACACTTTTTGCTTTTAGGGCAGGAAGGGAAAAGATGATTTCTGTATTTTGTTCTTGCTTTTGATTATTCACTAAAGAATAAAACCACCTGAGCTTGTTGTGAGCTAGGGGACCAAAAAGATTTGGATTCCTTGATTTTAGTCATTTAATTTCTCTCTCTCACTCCTCGGCCGTCCGAGGGCAGAGGTTTCCCCCCCGTGAGGGTAGTTAAGACTCCTCTTTAACCACCTGGGCGAGTTGCTGCCCGGCGGGGACCGACGTTGACAGTCAGACCTCCTGTTATCTCCTAGTGGGGGGGGCATTTCCCCATCCGCTCTGCCGGTCAGAGCCACCGAGCGCTTAGCCTCTCTCGGACCGGCGACCAATAAAGGCTAGCGGGCGTCCTTGAGAAGGAGGGACCTCCGGGGACCCTGGTCTACGACAGAGTTGATGTCTTAAATTGCTTCAATGAGCACTTTGTATCAGTTGGTTCTCTGTCTGAGTCGACAGGAGTAGCTGCTGCCCCCCCATGCACATCCTCCAGTGTTTTCTGGAGAGCCTTTTAACTTTGTTTCTTTTACGGTGCAGCAGGTGCATTGAGCTCTTAAAGCGTTTATTTTTGAAAAATTGCCTTATTTTTTGAAAAAGGCGGCTGATTTCGTTGCTGAGCCCCTTACAATTCTTTTTAATTTGTCAATTCAAAACAACGAAATACCATCAGTTTGGAAGTCAGCTTTTGTTACTCCCTTGTTTAAAGGAGGTGATCCAGCAGTTTTAACTAACTATCGGCCTGTATCTAATTTATGTGTTTTGTCAAAAATGTTAGAATCCCTAGTTTCAGACCAAATAAAAGAGTTTTTATACTCAAATGAACTTCTTTCTAAACTGATATCAGGCTTCAGGAAAAAGCACAGCACCATTACTGCTGTTACAAAAGTAATAAATGACATACTTGTTGCCCTTGATAGAAAGCAATCCTGTGCATCACTTTTTCTTGATTTGTCGAAAGCATTGGACACAGTGGACCATGCTGTTTTAAAGCATAGGCTTCTTTGTCTGTGACTGTCTGATTGGGCAGTTTCCTGGTTCATGAATTATCTGAGTGACAGGACTCAGTGTATAAAATGTGACGGTCTATGTTCTGCATTAGTGAAGGTCCACAAGGTTCATTATTGGGCTCTCTTGTTTATTATGTATATAGATGCTAATATGCATTTCTATGCTGATGACACGATTATTTATTGTTTTGGATCGTCCCCAGCTAAAGCAGTTGAGTCTCTGCAGAAAGCTTTTGATGTGGTTCAACACACGCTTCTGCAGCTTAAACTGGTTCTCAATGCGGATGAGACTAAATTGATGTTGTTTAGTAACACTAAGAAGGTTTCTCAAGTTCCTCCTTCTGTGTTCACTTTGACTGGAAATGTCATAGAGGTGGTTCATTCTTATAAGTACCTTGGCATTTGGCTAGATGATGCCCTCTCTTTTAAGCCTCATATAGACAACCTTGTGAAGAAACTTAAACTCAAATTGTCCTTTTTTTTCAAAATAAATTCTGTTTTTCTTTTAAAGCAAAAAAGCAGCTAGTCACTGCAACATTTCTACCTGTCTTAGATTATGGTGACATGGTGCATAGGACCGCCTCAGCACAATGTTTGCATAAGATTGACACTGTGTACCATGCATCTCTGAGATTTATTACAAATTGTAAAAATCTAACCCATCATTGTGAATTGTAATCCAGAGTGGGACGGCCATCGTTGTCATACAGGAGATCAGGACATTGGCATATTTTATCTATGCGGCCATGCTAGGTCTGTTGCCATCCTACATCAGTAGTTTAATCACATGGAGACGTGTTGGTTCCCATTCATTGCGATCAGATGATCACTTGCTGCTCTTTGTTCCATTTGCCCGTACAACTCTGGGAAAAAGGGCTTTTGTCTCCTCCGCTCCTTCTGCATGGAACTCTTTGCAAAAAGACTTGAAATTATCTGAACTTATTTCTTTCAATGCTTTTAAATCCAGATTGAGAGAACCTGAAATGACCTGCTTACATTGTAAATGTTTTTAATTATCTGTGTTGTATAACTTTTATAAATGTAATTTATTGTGTTTTGGCCTGCCTCTTGGCCAGGACTCCCTTGAAAAAGAGGTTTTTAACCTCAATGGGACTTTCCTGGTTAAATAAAGGTTAAATAAAAATAAAATGAAAATTTACGTCACTTTTTCAACATTTTTGTCCCTTTATTTCTAAGGCAGTATTAGGACTTCTTCTTCCTTATCTGAACACTTCCATCCTCCCGAGGTCTGCAGGGACAGATCACCGCTCACAGGATCTGGTTTATTGACAGTCCCTAAAGTCCACACTGACTTTGGTAAAAAGGCTTTTATTATTATGTGTGTATGTATATATATATATATATATATATATATATATATATATAGTGCTGGTCATATAATTAGAAAATCATGAAAAAGTTGATTTATGTCAGTAATTCATCCAAAAAGTGAAATTTGTATATTATATTCATTCATCACACAGAGTGATATATTTCTAATATTCATTTCTTTTAATTGTGATGATCATAACTGACAACTAATGAAAACCCCAAACTCAGGATCTCAGAAAATTAGGATATTACTTCAGACCAATACAAGAAAAGGATTTTTTGAAAAGTATTTACAGCACTAATACTCAGTCGGGGCTCCTTTTGCCTGAATTACTGCAGCAATGCGGCGTGGCATGGAGTCCATCAGTCTGGGGCTCTGCTCAGGTCTTATGAGAGCCCAGGTTCTGATAGTGGCCTTCAGCTCTTCTGCATTGTTGGGTCTGGCGCATCGCATCATCCTCTTCATAATACCCCATAGGTTTTCTACAGGGTTAAGGTCTAGCCAGTTTGCTGGCCAATTAAGAACAGGGATACCATGGTCCTTAAACCAGGTCCTGGTAGCTTTGGTACTGTGTGCAGGTGCCAAGTCCTGTTGGAAAATGAAATCTGCATCTCCATAAAGTTGGTCAGCAGCAGGAAGCATCAAGGGGTCTAAACCTTCCTGGTAGCTTTGGCCCCATTGACCCTGGACCTCAGAACACAGTGGACCAACACCAGCAGATGACATGGCCCCCCGCACCATCACTGACTGTGGAAACTTTACACTGGACTTCAAGCAACGTGGATTCTGTGCCTCTCCTCTCTTCCTCCAGACTCTGGGACCTTGAAATGCAAAACTTACTTTGATCAGAGAACATACCTTTGGACCACTCAGCAGCAGTCCCGTCCTTTTGTCTTCAGCCCGGCGAGACGCTTCTGACGCGGTGTCTTGTTCCAGAGTGGCTTGACACAAGGAATGCGACAGCTGGAACCAGGTCTTGCATATGTCTGTGCGTGGTGGTTCTTGAAGCACTGACTCCAGCTGCAGTCCACTTTGTGAATCTGTCCCACATTTTTGAATGGGTTTTGTTTCACAATCCTCTCCAGGGTGGGGTTCTATCCTCTCCAGGGTGAGGTTCTATCCTCTCCAGGGTGAGGTTCTATCCTCTCCAGGGTGGGGTTCTATCCTCTCCAGGGTGAGGTTCTATCCTCTCCAGGGTGAGGTTCTATCCTCTCCAGGGTGGGGTTCTATCCTCTCCAGGGTGAGGTTCTATCCTCTCCAGGGTGGGGGTATATCCTCTCCAGGGTGAGGTTCTATCCTCTCCAGGGTGGGGTTCTATCCTGTCCAGGGTGCGGTTCTATCCTCTCCAGGGTGCGGTTCTATCCGCTCCTGGGTGAGGTTCTATCTGCTCCAGGGTGAGGTTCTATCCTCTCCAGGGTGGGGTTCTATCCTCTCCAGGGTGAGGTTCTATCCTCTCCAGGGTGGGGTTCTATCCTCTCCAGGGTGAGGTTCTATCCTCCAGGGTGAGGTTCTATCCTCTCCAGGGTGGGGTCATATTCTCTCCAGTGTGGGGTTCTATCGTCTCCAGAGTGAGGTTCTATCCTCTCCAGGGTGGGGTTATATTCTCTCCAGTGTGGGGTTCTATCCTCTCCAGGGTGGGGTTCTATCCTCCAGGGTGAGGTTCTATCCTCTCCAGGGTGGGGTTATATTCTCTCCAGGGTGGGTTCTATCCTCTCCAGGGTGAGGTTCTATCCTCTCCAGGGTGAGGTTCTATCCTCTCCAGGGTGGGGTTCTATCCTCTCCAGGGTGAGGTTCTATCCTCTCCAGGATGAGGTTCTATCCTCTCCAGGGTGGGGTTCTATCCTCTCCAGGGTGGGGTTCTATCCTCTCCAGGGTGAGGTTCTATCCTCTCCAGGGTGGGGTTCTATCTTCTCCAGGGTGGGAGCTGTCCACTCAGCGGTCTTCCCCATGATGGTGTAGCCTACAGAACTAGACCCAGAGACCATTTAAAGGCCTTTGCAGGTGTTTTGAGTTAATTAGCTGATCCAAGAGGGGCACCAGGGTCTTCAATACTGAACCTCGTCACAATATTCTAATTTTCTGAGATACTGAATTTGGGGTTTTCATTAGTTGTCAGTTATGATCATCACAATTAAAAGAAATGAATATTAAATATATCACTCTGTGTGATGAATGAATATAATAAACAAGCTTCACTTTTTGGATGAATTACTGACATAAATCAACTTTTTCATGATTTTCTAATTATACGACCAGCACCTGTATTTTGTCCACAATGAGTCATGAATACATGAATAAAAATAAGCTCATGTTCAACTTCCAATCAGGATTCAGGAAGTCACATTCGACCAATCAGATGGTTTCTATGAATGAAGTTGTAATTTGGAGCCGTTTGGTTGGTCAACATGTTGTTTTTCTCACCTGGTAGTGTTGAGTGTAAATCTATTTCCTGGTTCCTCCTCTGTGTTAATAAATCTTCACCAGTTCTGACACGCTGCCTGTGTGATGATGGGAGTTGTAGTTCTTCTGGAGAGCTTGAGACTACATTTGCATTGCTACGTGTTGGTTTAAGAACTAAAATATCTTCTGGATCCAAACAGGTCTGTCCATCTCTTTCTTTCTTTCTTTCTTTCTTTCTTTCTTTCTTTCTTTCTTTCTTTCTTTCTTTCTTTTTGTCTCTTTCTTTCTTTTTCTCTTTATTTTGTTTCTTTCTTTTTGTATCTTTCTCCCTTTCTTTCTTTCTATATTTTTCTCTCTGTCTTTCTGTTTCTTTCTTTCTGTCTCTCTTTCTTTCCAATGTGGGAAGGATCAAATCTGGTCTATCAATCACTTTTCTCTTTCTCTGTCTCTTTCTGTCTTTCTTTCTGTCTTTTTCTTTCTTTTTGCCTCTTTCTTTCTTTCTTTCTGTCTTTCTCTGTCTCTTTCTTTCTCTCTTTGTCTTTCTGTCTTTCTTTGTCTTTCTTTTTCCCTCTTTCTTTCTTTCTGCCTGTCTCTTTCTTTCTTTTGTCTCTTTCTGTCTTTGTCTCTGTCTTTCTTTTCCCTCTTTCTTTCTTTCTTTCTTTCTACCTCTGTCTCTTTCTTTCAGTCTCATTTCCCTCTTTTTTGCCTCTGTCTTTCTTTTGCCTCTTTCTCTTTCTTTCTTTCCTAGAAACAACAGAAACTTGTATTGAAGGTAACAACAGGACAACTCAGTCCTTTATGAACCTGGGGGGGCGTCTCCAGACCCTCTGATTCTAACAAGAGTTTACCTCCTAAAAGCTGAAGTCAGCAGTTTTTAAATGAGAAATGATCTCTGTTGGAAACAAGTGGAGCTGCGTTCCTTATCACAAACTCTTTCTTTTTACTGTTAGTACAAACTGCAGCTGCTCTTACAAAGTACATCCTGTTACCTGCAGTCCAGTCTGCAGACAGTCGGGACATCAGACTCTGGGATAACATCACACCTTGAACTTTGAGCCTCTTGCTCAGATATGCTGCACAGAGGATTGTGGGTCAGAAATCACGCTGGCTTGTATACTGCACAATGTGACCGGGTGCATTAGGACATTTTCTGGCGTACTGCATTTGATATACTATGTACTGGGACATATAAAATCTTCCTCTGTCATACTAATGGTAGTATGGGCATTGCAACACAGCCAGTCTCTCTCTCAAAGCGCTCCTCTTCCAGGAATGAAGCAGAACTTGATGACCCCCCTCCTGCTCTCACACACAGCCAGCTCCACTCTGTGCACACATTTCCTTGTTCCCTCCCCTTCAGAGCTACAGTTTGCAGATGGGTGGAGCAGCATGCTGGGAAGTACAACAGCGTATCACATGATGTTTTTACATCAGAGCTCAGACTAGTTTCACTTCTCAGGAAGTGAGACTCAGACAGTCGTTGTCACTGAGCGAGAGGTGAGATGGCGCAGAGAGGAGTTCAGCTGGACCGGGAAACCTTCTCTTGTTCCATCTGTCTGGATCTACTGAAGGATCCGGTGACTACTCCCTGTGGACACAGCTACTGCATGAACTGTATTAAAAGCCACTGGGATGGAGAGGATGGTAAGTACAGCTACAGCTGTCCTCAGTGCAGGAAGACGTTCACATCGAGGCCTGTCCTGCTGAAAAGCACCATGTTAGCAGATTTAGTGGAGGAGCTGAAGAAGACTGGACTCCAAGCTGCTCCTGCTGATCACTGCTATGCTGGAGCTGAAGATGTGGCCTGTGATGTCTGCACCGGGAGGAAACTCAAAGCCATCAAGTCCTGTCTGCAATGTCTGATCTCTTATTGTGAGAAACATCTTCAGCCTCATTATAATGTCGCTCAATTCAAGAAACACAAGCTGGTGGAGCCGTCCAAGAAGCTCCAGGAGAACGTCTGCTCTCGTCATGATGAGGTGATGAAGATGTTCTGCCGTACTGATCAGCAGCTTATCTGTTATCTCTGCTCTGTGGAGGAACATAAAGGCCACGACACAGTCTCAGCTGCAGCAGAGAGAGCTGAGAGGCAGAGAGAGCTCGAGGGGAGTCGACTCAACATCCAGCAGAGAATCCAGGACAGAGAGAAAGATGTGAAGCTGCTTCAACAGCAGGCGGAGGCCATCAATCTCTCTGCTGATGAAGCAGTGGAGGACAGCGAGAAGATCTTCACTGAGCTGATCCGTCTCCTGGAGAAAAGAAGCTCTGATGTGAAGCAGCAGGTCAGATCCCAGCAGGAAAGGGAAGTGAGTCGAGTCCGAGAGCTTCAGGAGAAGCTGGAGCAGGAGATCACTGAGCTGAAGAGGAAAGACGCTGAGCTGAAGAAGCTCTCACACACAGAGGATCACAACCAGTTTCTACACAACTACCCCTCACTGGCACCACTCAGCCAATCAGCATCCAGCATCCAGATCCGTCCTCTGAGCTGCTTTGAGGACGTGACAGCGGCCGTGTCAGAGCTCAGAGATAAACTACAGGACGTCCTGAGAGAGAAGAGGACAAACGTCTCACTGACAGGGACTGAAGTGGACGTTTTACTGCCACAACCAGAGCCCAAGACCAGAGCTGGATTCTTACAATATTCACGTGAAATCACACTGGATCCAAACACAGCACACACACTGCTGTTATTATCTGAGGGGAACAGGAAAGCAACGTTCATGAGTCAACATCAGTCTTATTCTAGACACCCAGACAGATTCACTGACTGGTATCAGGTCCTGAGTAGAGAGAGTCTGACTGGACGTTGTTACTGGGAGGTGGAGATGAGAGGAACGTTGATGTAGCAGTCGCATACAAGAATATCAGCAGAGGGGGTATGAATGTTTATTTGGACAAAATGACAAATCTTGGGCGTTAGATTGTGACAACAACAGTTATACATTTTTGTCCAACAAAGTAGGAGTGTACCTGGATCACAGTGCAGGTATTCTGTCCTTCTACAGCGTCTCTGAAACCATGACTCTCCTCCACAGAGTCCAGACCACGTTCACTCAGCCCCTCTATGCTGGACTAAGGTTTTATTGGCCTCCTGGAGACTCTGCTGAGTTGTGTAAAGTGAAATAGACAGAAGTCATTTAAGGGTTAAATTCTGAGTTTTAACTCTTCATCTTATTTAGTCTCCATGTTTGTTGCTGACAGCTGATTGTTGTCGTTCTATTTTTTATGTTTTTCATGTGTTTCCACGTTTTGTTGGTTTTTCTTATTTTTTTGGCTTTTATCAACAAGCTCTCAATGAGCTCAGTTGAGATCTGTTATTTTACCTGCAGAGGGAAGTCCATATATGGTCGGACAGGTGTGTCTGCAGGTTCACAGCTGTGCTGGGAGGGGTTGACCTGCAGAGACACACAGACAGACAGAGACACACAGAGACAGACAGAGACACACAGAGACAGACAGAGACACACAGAGACACACAGAGACAGACAGAGACACACAGAGACAGACAGAGACACACAGAGACACACAGAGACAGACAGAGGCAGAGACACACAGAGACACGCAGAGACAGACAGAGACACACAGAGACAGAGGCAGAGACACACAGAGACACGCAGAGACAGACAGAGACACACAGAGACAGAGACACACAGAGACACACAGAGACACGCAGAGACAGACAGAAACACACAGAGACAGAGACACACAGAGACACACAGAGACAGAGACAGACAGACAGAGACACACAGAGACAGAGACATACAGAGACACACAGAGACAGAGACACACAGAGAGACACAAAGAGAGACACACAGAGACAGAGACATACAGAGACACACAGAGAAACACACAGAGAGACACACAGAGACAGAGACACACACAGAGAAACACACAGAGAGACACACAGAGACAGAGACATACAGAGACACGCAGAAACAGACAGAGACACACAGAGACACACAGAGACAGAGACACAGAGACACACAGAGACAGAGACATACAGAGACAGACAGAGACATACAGAGACACAGAGACACACAGAGACACACAGAGACACACAGAGACAGAGACACACTGAGACAGAGACACACATAGACAGAGACAGACAGACAGAGACACACAGAGACAGAGACAGACATGTCCAGAAGAGACATGTGAACATTGTAAAGGTTCTAAATTCTTCTTTTATGTTGTTGACATATTAGAGTCAAAGGTTTTTCCAGACAGGATTTTGGAGATCTCCTTTTATCACTGCATCAATCACAATATGGTGGCAACAGCCAGAAAAACACCTGTTGACAGGTTTTTAGATATGAAATGTTCCATAAATCAGTTTGGGAATGATATGTGACCCCCCCCCCCCCTGTAAAAACCTCCAGAATCTAGATTGGAGTGAAACTGGAAAGTTGGGTGCATGGAAGTGCTGCTGAAGTGGAGATTTTTGGCTCAGTCTGAGAAAAACCCATTTAGAGAAAACGGCCTTTGAACATCTGGATTATACATAACATAACATTAACATCTGGTCATTATAGGAGAAAAGGGTCCAACTAATGAACTAACACATATCAACAGGAAACTTCCCCAGTTAATTACTTACATTAACACACAGAAATATTACAGATTTTTGGATTACTACTTTTCTGAAATGTCATGTTTAAATATGCAAATGCTAACTTTTGGTGAATTTAGGAGAACTTTGAACGTGCAAATAGACAAAGTTTAGTCAAATAATCACCTGAATGTGTATATTGGTATGATGGTTTTTAATAAATCTCATTTTTCTTGTATCTGTTATGTTTTATTTCTCATTTTCTCAGCTTGACATTTTTAGTATGGAATCCAAATCAAATGCTTCTGATGATGAATTATTCCAACTTGATGTCAGATTGAGTCGTGTTGAACGAAGGTTCAGTTGAAAACCCAAAACACAAAGCTAAAATATATGTACTGCTTGAAGTGTGCTATGTAACCCATGATATATATTGTTTTGATGTATGTATGAACTCAATATTAGAAACAGCTAAAACTATATAATAGGCGTTGGGTGTGACCTTTAAGTGTGCTAGGGGTCACACTTCCTGTAACAGTGGATCTGGTCTGGACCTCTTCTGCTGGGGCCACCTGTGTGATTACGTAATGGTGGAGACCCCCTGATTTCCAGAGGGGGTTAGCCTTGACTAGGACTATAAATATGAGTTGATGTGGACTCTCGTTAGCGGGGCTTACCCACTTACCGGGTTTCTTCTTCTATTCTCTGGATTTTGACACTTTTTGCTTTTAGGGCAGGAAGGGAAAAGATGATTTCTGTATTTTGTTCTTGCTTTTGATTATTCACTAAAGAATAAAACCACCTGAGCTTGTTGTGAGCTAGGGGACCAAAAAGATTTGGATTCCTTGATTTTAGTCATTTAATTTCTCTCTCTCACTCCTCGGCCGTCCGAGGGCAGAGGTTTCCCCCCCGTGAGGGTAGTTAAGACTCCTCTTTAACCACCTGGGCGAGTTGCTGCCCGGCGGGGACCGACGTTGACAGTCAGACCTCCTGTTATCTCCTAGTGGGGGGGGCATTTCCCCATCCGCTCTGCCGGTCAGAGCCACCGAGCGCTTAGCCTCTCTCGGACCGGCGACCAATAAAGGCTAGCGGGCGTCCTTGAGAAGGAGGGACCTCCGGAGGAGTTCCTACTCATGTCTGGCAATACAAAACTAACGTACTACAAAGTTGGCCATTTTCTTTATATCTACTCAGACAAACAGCAGAGGAGATCCGTGCTTGATTAGTGAGGCCTGACCTTCTTCTTCACCGATTGGCTGATTAGAGGTCCAATCTTTTGGCTGTGAGAACCACAGGGCGGAGTCGGTCATCAAACCGCCACCAGGCGTCTAATAAGGTCACACGTGGGCTGGAAACTGGGAAGTTTCATGCTGCTATCTGAACTAGATGAAAATGACTGTGTACCTGTTCCACTTATTCCACAACAACAACGTCTACCAGTTAAACTAGAATGGATTCTTTAGAATAGAAAAACAATAGTTTATTAGAGGAATCATTTCTATATTGTCCTCTGCTGCCTCCCTCAGGAATGTTAGAGCAACAGCAGCAAACTGCTTCAGCTCAGTCAACAACACATTTTTAAATGAGAGAACTATACTCCACATATTTTATCATACAGCCATATATGTATATATACCTTTGATGTAAGCGATGTGAGTCGGGGGACAGACACCGTGGTTATTAGACTCTGAGTGGGCGACTGCTCCAGTGGAAGCACCGAGGAGCATTGCACTGCACCTCTGATTACTAATATCAGACTTGGGTTGTCATGGTTTATGGCCGATAACACACTCGCTCAGATTTCTTGATATGAGAGCGGCTCCGTCCAAAGTGGGATGAATGCCGTCTCTCCTAATCAGACCAGGCTTTACCCAGAATGCACTCCAGTTGTCTACGTAGGCCACATCGTTAGCTGGGCACCACCCTGAGAACTAGAGGTGGAAGGATCACATGCGGCTGTACATGTCGTCGCTGATCAGGTTTGGAGGGGTCCAGAGAAAACTACTGAGTCCGACATTGTCTTTGCACAAAGTGACTCAACATTCATTTTAGTGATCTCTGATCATTACCACCTACATGAAGTATGACGTTTTAAAAACAGCAAAAAAATACTATACAACAATAACAGAAAAGGCAGAGCAATAGACATTCAAGTGGAATCGGCCGTTTTAAACAGATGTTTTGAGTTGTGACATGAAGTGGGGGAATGAATCGATGTTTCTAAGTTGGGGGGGTAATGAGATCCAGAGACGGGGAGCAGAGCGGCTGAATGCTCGCACCAGCTACCTACAGAAGCATATGGTTTGATCCCGTGGTGCGGAGCCGTGCCTCAAACTCACTAAGCCTCGCCTCCAGAGCAGCGAATATACTCCATTTATTTTTGTGAACAACTTTTTATTTTCTTAAATCATCAATTCAGACACACGTCCTTCCAACTACACAGTTGGCTTATCACCATCAAAAACAAAATAGCAGCATGGATGACATGAAGCAGTCGCGTACATTGTCAGAAGCAAGTCGCGATTTCACAAAGCCCGTCTGGTCACTTTTAATTAACGTAGTTATTTGAGGCTCTAATCGCAAGGCCAATATACGGGCGATAACTTTTATTTCGGCATTAAGGATAGTTAATGGTCTATAATTCCCGCATTTAGTGGTGTCCTTATTAGGCTTGGGTAATACTGCTATCAAGGCGGCATTCATGTCATTAAAAAAAGCACCAACTTCAACAGCTTTATGAATCATGGCTAAAAAATATTGCCCCAACTCTTCCCAAAACATAAGGTAAAATTCAGGAGGAATTCCATCCCAACCCGGGGATTTACCTTTTTTCATACCCGCTATAGCACCTCTTAACTCAGTCAGGGTGATTTGCTCCCCAAGACAGTGTGCGTCATCTTGTGTAAGCATAGGGAGTTCTAAGTCTTGTAAAAAGGTGTCACATTTAGTTTTATCCAATAATACTTCCGATTTGTATAGACTTTCGTAAAATTTTTGGAAAGCAACATTAATATCTTTGGGAGTGGTCAACAGTTTTTGCTCTGAACTGATAGTTGTAATATTAGAGTACTTTTCACATTTTTGTAGAGCAAGAGAGAGCAGGAGAGGGACAGGAATTAGCCATAGCTAATGGCTAAGCTGAGGAGCTAACAGCGTTTTAACAACTGAGAGATCAGAGAGGGAGTCGCTGTAAGATAATGAAACTGTAAGTGCTCGAGTATAACTAGTGTTTAAATACAATCAGGCAATAAAGCAGAGGTGAGTAAGATTTGGCTGGAGCATAAAAATAGCGTCTGTGAGATTGGAGCACTGGAAATGAGCCCCCCCCCCCCCCCTCTGTTTTAGTAACAAGGCTCTGTTTCACATGTAGACTGGTTGTGGATCTGGAGAAGCCGTATGACCAGGTTCCCCGGGAGACACTGTGGGAGTTGCTGCGGGAGTATGGGGTGAGGGGGTCTCTTCTCAGGGCCATCCAATCTCTGGATGATCAAAGTGAGAGCTGTGTCCGGGTTCTCAGCAGTAAGTCGGACTCGTTCCAGGTGAGGGTTGGCCTCCGCCAGGGCTGCGCTTTGTCACCAATCCTGTTTGTAATATTTATGGACAGGATATCGAGGCGAAGTCGGGGAGGGGTTGCAGTTCGGTGGGCTCAAGATCAGCTCCATGGATAGAGGTAAGAAAAGTTTTGCGGAACATGTCTGATTCGGCCGCTTTAATGAAAAAACAAGTAGCGAAATCCGTCGTCAGCCCACTAAAATGACGATAAAAAGCGGGAGCTGCCTAGCCAGAGAGAGTATCGCTAGGTGCTCGCTTTTCTGGCAGTTGAGCTTATAGCCAGAGTACGCACTGTATCGTTCCAGAAAGTTTAAAATTACAGGAAGTGATACGGCTGGTGTGGAGATGTACAGGAGCAGGTCGTCTGCATACAGTGAGACTTTATGAGTTGTGCCAGATCGCGTGATGCACTCAAAACCTTCCACCAAGTGAAGCCAAACGGCCAAATGGCCAGAGGTTTGATGGCGATGGCGAACAGGAACGGAGACAGAGGGCAGCCCTGTCTGGGGCCTTTCCAAATGGAGAAAAGAGGGAACAACGTGTTGTTAGTTTGGACTGAGGCCAGAGGGGATGAATATAACAATCTGACCCACAGGATAAAATTGTTGCACAGGCCGAACCAGTCCATTGCCTCGTATAGGTATCCCCACTCCACCCTGTCGAAGGCCTTTTCAGCTTCGAGGATACCACGATTTCGGGGTATCATTACTTAACGAGTGGATGATGTTAAGTAGGCATCTAGTGTTATGTGAAGACTGTCAGTCAGCCATGAACCCTGTCTGATCTAGCGAGATAATCTTCATCTCCCGTTGAAGATGGAGTGCAACAACCTTTGAGAGAATTTTGAGGTTCACATTGAGGAGTGAGATTGGTCTATAGCTGCCGCAGCGGGGATCTTTCACCTTAAGAATTAGGAGATAGTGTCCTTGGATAGGGTGTCCAAAAGCCTTGTTGTACACGTCTCTTAGAACTGGCAGGAGGAGAGCGGATATTGTTTAATAGTACTCTACAGAGAAGCCATCCTGCCCGGGATTTACCACTCCGTGACCAGTTAATGGCTCCTTGAACCTCAGCTGTGGTTATAAGGCCACCCAAGTCATTCACGGATTCAGCGTCTATTTGATGGAAAGTTACATCATATCTTTAAGCGTGCTGTCTGCAATGGGAGGGCAGTCAGAGGTATACAATTCAGCTAATATTTGGGCAAATATTTCATTAATGGAGGCAGGATCGGTGTGGATCGCCCTGAGTGAGCTCTAATGGCAGGAATTAGCCGTGAGGATTTAACTTCCTCTTTAAACTGATCTCACTTGTAATCTGTGTTGAATGCAGTGGTAATATGTTCCAGTTTGGCATCGCCCTATACATGACAGTTTTCTTTATGGCATTTATTTTAGGTAATTCACTTCCATAATGGTGTACCTTTTTGTCATAGAACTAAAAACTCTGCTCAAGTCAATGAGGAATCACAGTCCAAAGTCAAGGTGCCACTCCCATCCTGGCATGAGTCAATATTTGATAACCCCTACCTGTATTGTATAATGACAATAAAGCTGAACCTTGGACCTGGATCCCTTGATAAGACAATCACGCATACTGTAAGTCACAGTCAGAGTCAGTCATCACTGAGAGGTGAGATGGCGCAGAGAGGAGTTCAGCTGGACCGGGAAACCTTCTCTTGTTCCATCTGTCTGGATCTACTGAAGGATCCGGTGACTACTCTCCTGTGGACACAGCTACTGCATGAACTGTATTAAAAGCCACTGGGATGGAGAGGATGGTAAGTACAGCTACAGCTGTCCTCAGTGCAGGAAGACGTTCACACCGAGGCCTGTCCTGCTGAAAAGCACCATGTTAGCAGATTTAGTGGAGGAGCTGAAGAAGACTGGACTCCAAGCTGCTCCTGCTGATCACTGCTATGCTGGAGCTGAAGATGTGGCCTGTGATGTCTGCACCGGGAGGAAACTCAAAGCCATCAAGTCCTGTCTCTTCTGTCTGGCTTCTTACTGTGAGAAACACCTTCAGCTTCATTACGAATCAGCTCCATACAAGAAACACAAGCTGGTGGAGCCGTCCAAGAAGCTCCAGGAGAGCGTCTGCTCTCGTCATGATGAGGTGATGAAGATGTTCTGCCGTACTGATCAGCAGCTTATCTGTTATCTCTGCTCTGTGGAGGAACATAAAGGCCACGACACAGTCTCAGCTGCAGCAGAGAGAGCTGAGAGGCAGAGAGAGCTCGAGGAGTCGACTCAACATCCAGCAGAGAATCCAGGACAGAGAGAAAGATGTGAAGCTGCTTCAACAGCAGGCGGAGGCCATCAATCTCTCTGCTGATGAAGCAGTGGAGGACAGCGAGAAGATCTTCACTGAGCTGATCCGTCTCCTGGAGAAAAGAAGCTCTGATGTGAAGCAGCAGGTCAGATCCCAGCAGGAAAGGGAAGTGAGTCGAGTCCGAGAGCTTCAGGAGAAGCTGGAGCAGGAGATCACTGAGCTGAAGAGGAAAGACGCTGAGCTGAAGAAGCTCTCACACACAGAGGATCACAACCAGTTTCTACACAACTACTCCTCACTGGCATCCACTCAGCTTTGAGGACGTGACAGCGGCCGTGTCAGAGCTCAGAGATAAACTACAGGACGTCCTGAGAGAGAAGAGGACAAACGTCTCACTGACAGGGACTGAAGTGGACGTTTTACTGCCACAACCAGAGCCCAAGACCAGAGCTGGATTCTTACAATATTCACGTGAAATCACACTGGATCCAAACACAGCAAACACACGGCTGTTATTATCTAAGAGGAACAGGAAAGCAACAGTAATGAGACAACAACAGTCTTATTCTAGTCACCCAGACAGATTCACTGACTGGCTTCAGGTCCTGAGTAGAGAGAGTCTGACTGGACGTTGTTACTGGGAGGTGGAGATGAGAGGAAAGTTTATGTAGCAGTCGCATACAAGAATATCAGCAGAGCGGGGGTCTGAATGTTTATTTGGACGAAATGACAAATCTTGGGCGTTAGATTGTAACAACAACAGTTATACATTTTGGTCCAACAATGTCCAAACTCCCGTCTCAGGTCCTGGGTCCTCCAGAGTAGGAGTGTACCTGGATCACAGTGCAGGTATTCTGTCCTTCTACAGCGTCTCTGAAACCATGACTCTCCTCCACAGAGTCCAGACCACGTTCACTCAGCCCCTCTATGCTGGACTAACGGTTTATTGGTCTCCTGGATCCTCTGCTGAGTTGTGTAAAGTGAAATAGACAGAAGTCATTTAAGGGTTAAATTCTGAGTTTTAACTCTTCGTCTTATTTAGTCTCCATGTTTGTTGCTGACAGCTGATTGTTGTCGTTCTATTTTTTATGTTTTTCATGTGTTTCCACGTTTTGTTGGTTTTTCTTATTTTTTTGGCTTTTATCAACAAGCTCTCAATGAGCTCAGTTGAGATCTGTTATTTTACCTGCAGAGGGAAGTCCATATATGGTCGGACAGGTGTGTCTGCAGGTTCACAGCTGTGCTGGGAGGTTGACCTGCAGAGACACACAGAGACACACAGAGACAGAGACACAGAGACACAGAGACAGAGACACACAGAGACAGAGACACAGAGACACAGACAGAGACACAGAGACAGACAGACAGAGACAGACATTTCCAGAAGAGACATGAACATTGTAAAGGTTCTAAATTCTTCTTTTATGTTGTTGACATATTAGACAGACAGAGACACACAGAGACAGAGACACACAGAGACAGACAGAGACAGACAGACAGAGACAGAGACACACAGAGACACAGAGACAGACATACAGAGACAGAAAGAGACAGAGACACACAGAGACAGACATAGACAGACAGAGACACACAGAGACAGAGACACACATAGACAGAGACAGACATTTCCAGAAGAGACATGTGAACATTGTAAAGGTTCTAAATTCTTCTTTTATGTTGTTGACATATTAGAGTCAAAGGTTTTTCCAGACAGGATTTTGGAGATCTCCTTTTATCACTGCATCAATCACAATATGGTGGCAACAGCCAGAAAAACACCTGTTGACAGGTTTTTAGATATGAAATGTTCCATAAATCAGTTTGGGAATGATATGTGACCCCCCCCCTCTGTAAAAACCTCCAGAATCTAGATTGGAGTGAAACTGGAAAGTTGGGTGCATGGAAGTGCTGCTGAAGTGGAGATTTTGGCTCAGTCTGAGAAAAACCCATTTAGAGAAAACGGCCTTTGAACATCTGGATTATACATAACATAACATTAACATCTGGTCATTATAGGAGAAAAGGGTCCAACTAATGAACTAACACATATCAACAGGAAACTTCCCCAGTTAATTACTTACATTAACACACAGAAATATTACAGATTTTTGGATTACTACTTTTCTGAAATGTCATGTTTAAATATGCAAATGCTAACTTTTGGTGAATTTAGGAGAACTTTGAACGTGCAAATAGACAAAGTTTAGTCAAATAATCACCTGAATGTGTATTTTGGTATGATGGTTTTTAATAAATCTCATTTTTCTTGTATCTGTTATGTTTTATTTCTCATTTTCTCAGCTTGACATTTTTAGTATGGAATCCAAATCAAATGCTTCTGATGATGAATTATTCCAACTTGATGTCAGATTGAGTCGTGTTGAACAGGTTCAGTTGAAAACCCAAAAACACAAAGCTAAAAATATATGTACTGCTTGAAGTGTGCTATGTAACCCATGATATATATTGTTTTGATGTATGTATGAACTCAATATTAGAAACAGCTAAAACTATATAATAGGCGTTGGGTGTGACCTTTAAGTGTGCTAGGGTCACACTTCCTGTAACAGTGGATCTGGTCTGGACATCTTCTGCTGGGGCCACCTGTGTGATTACGTAATGGTGGAGACCCCTGATTTCCAGAAAAGGGGGTTAGCCTTGACTAGGACTATAAATATGAGTTGATGTGGACTCTCGTTAGCGGGCTTACCCACTTACCGGGTTTCTTCTTCTATTCTCTGGATTTTGACACTTTTTGCTTTTAGGGCAGGAAGGGAAAAGATGATTTCTGTATTTTGTTCTTGCTTTTGATTATTCACTAAAGAATAAAACCACCTGAGCTTGTTGTGAGCTAGGGGACCAAAAGATTTGGATTCCTTGATTTTAGTCATTTAATTTCTCTCTCCTCCTCGGCCGTCCGAGGGCAGAGGTTTCCCCGTGAGGGTAGTTAAGACTCCTCTTTAACCACCTGGGCGAGTTGCTGCCCGGCGGGGCCGCGTTGACAGTCAGACCTCCTGTTATCTCCTAGTGGGGGCATTTCCCATCCGCTCTGCCGGTCAGAGCCACCGAGCGCTTAGCCTCTCTCGGACCGGCGACCAATAAAGGCTAGCGGGCGTCCTTGAGAAGGAGGGACCTCCGGGACCCTGGTCTACGACAGAGTTGATGTCTTAAATTGCTTCAATGAGCACTTTGTATCAGTTGGTTCTCTGTCTGAGTCGACAGGAGTAGCTGCCCCCCATGCACATCCTCCAGTGTTTTCTGGAGAGCCTTTTAACTTTGTTTCTTTTACGTGCAGCAGGTGCATTGAGCTCTTAAAGCGTTTATTTTTGAAAAATTGCCTTATTTTTTGAAAAGGCGGCTGATTTCGTTGCTGAGCCCCTTACAATTCTTTTTAATTTGTCAATTCAAAACAACGAAATACCATCAGTTTGGAAGTCAGCTTTTGTTACTCCTTGTTTAAAGGAGGTGATCCAGCAGTTTTAACTAACTATCGGCCTGTATCTAATTTATGTGTTTTGTCAAAAATGTTAGAATCCCTAGTTTCAGACCAAATAAAAGAGTTTTATACTCAAATGAACTTCTTTCTAAACTGATATCAGGCTTCAGGAAAAAGCACAGCACCATTACTGCTGTTACAAAAGTAATAAATGACATACTTGTTGCCCTTGATAGAAAGCAATCCTGTGCATCACTTTTTCTTGATTTGTCAAAGCATTGGACACAGTGGACCATGCTGTTTTAAAGCATAGGCTTCTTTGTCTGTGACTGTCTGATTGGGCAGTTTCCTGGTTCATGAATTATCTGAGTGACAGGACTCAGTGTATAAAATGTGACGGTCTATGTTCTGCATTAGTGAAGGTCCACAAGGTTCATTATTGGGCTCTCTTGTTTATTATGTATATAGATGCTAATATGCATTTCTATGCTGATGACACGATTATTTATTGTTTTGGATCGTCCCCAGCTAAAGCAGTTGAGTCTCTGCAGAAAGCTTTTGATGTGGTTCAACACACGCTTCTGCAGCTTAAACTGGTTCTCAATGCGGATGAGACTAAATTGATGTTGTTTAGTAACACTAAGAAGGTTTCTCAAGTTCCTCCTTCTGTGTTCACTTTGACTGGAAATGTCATAGAGGTGGTTCATTCTTATAAGTACCTTGGCATTTGGCTAGATGATGTCCTCTCTTTAAGCCTCATATAGACAACCTTGTGAAGAAACTTAAACTCAAATTGTCCTTTTTTTTCGAAATAAATTCTGTTTTTCTTTTAAAGCAAAAAAAGCAGCTAGTCACTGCAACATTTCTACCTGTCTTAGATTATGGTGACATGGTGCATAGGACCGCCTCAGCACAATGTTTGCATAAGATTGACACTGTGTACCATGCATCTCTGAGATTTATTACAAATTGTAAAAATCTAACCCATCATTGTGAATTGTAATCCAGAGTGGGACGGCCATCGTTGTCATACAGGAGATCAGGACATTGGCATATTTTATCTATGCGGCCATGCTAGGTCTGTTGCCATCCTACATCAGTAGTTTAATCACATGGAGACGTGTTGGTTCCCATTCATTGCGATCAGATGATCACTTGCTGCTCTTTGTTCCATTTGCCCGTACAACTCTGGGAAAAAGGGCTTTTGTCCTCCGCTCCTTCTGCATGGAACTCTTTGCAAAAAGACTTGAAATTATCTGAACTTATTTCTTTCAATGCTTTTAAATCCAGATTGAGAGAACCTGAAATGACCTGCTTACATTGTAAATGTTTTTAATTATCTGTGTTGTATAACTTTTATAAATGTAATTTATTGTGTTTTGGCCTGCCTCTTGGCCAGGACTCCCTTGAAAAAGAGGTTTTTAACCTCAATGGGACTTTCCTGGTTAAATAAAGGTTAAATAAAAATAAAATGAAAATTTACGCTACTTTTATTCACTTCCATCCTCCCGAGGTCTGCAGGGACAGATCACCGCTCACAGGATCTGGTTTATTGACAGTCCCTAAAGTCCACACTGACTTTGGTAAAAGGCTTTTATTATTATGTGTGTATGTATATATATATATATATATATATATATATATATATATATAGTGCTGGCTCATATAATAGAAAATCATGAAAAAGTTGATTTATGTCAGTAATTCATCCAAAAAGTGAAGCTTGTATATTATATTCATTCATCACACAGAGTGATATATTTCTAATATTCATTTCTTTTAATTGTGATGATCATAACTGACAACTAATGAAAACCCCAAACTCAGGATCTCAGAAAATTAGAATATTACTTCAGACCAATACAAAAAAAGGATTTTTTGAAAAGTATTTACAGCACTAATACTCAGTCGGGGCTCCTTTTGCCTGAATTACTGCAGCAATGCGGCGTGGCATGGAGTCCATCAGTCTGGGGCTCTGCTCAGGTCTTATGAGAGCCCAGGTTCTGATAGTGGCCTTCAGCTCTTCTGCATTGTTGGGTCTGGCGCATCGCATCATCCTCTTCATAATACCCCAGGTTTTCTACAGGGTTAAGGTCTAGCCAGTTTGCTGGCCAATTAAGAACAGGGATACCATGGTCCTTAAACCAGGTCCTGGTAGCTTTGGTACTGTGTGCAGGTGCCAAGTCCTGTTGGAAAATGAAATCTGCATCTCCATAAAGTTGGTCAGCAGCAGGAAGCATCAAGGGTCTAAACCTTCCTGGTAGCTTTGGCCCCATTGACCCTGGACCTCAGAACACAGTGGACCAACACCAGCAGATGACATGGCCCCCGCACCATCACTGACTGTGGAAACTTTACACTGGACTTCAAGCAACGTGGATTCTGTGCCTCTCTTCCTCCAGACTCTGGGACCTTGAAATGCAAAACTTACTTTGATCAGAGAACATACTTTGGACCACTCAGCAGCAGTCCCGCTCTTTTGTCTTCAGCCCGGCGAGACGCTTCTGACGCGGTGTCTTGTTCCAGAGTGGCTTGACACAAGGAATGCGACAGCTGGAACCAGGTCTTGCATATGTCTGTGCGTGGTGGTTCTTGAAGCACTGACTCCAGCTGCAGTCCACTTTGTGAATCTGTCCCACATTTTTGAATGGGTTTTGTTTCACAATCCTCTCCAGGGTGGGGTTCTATCCTCTCCAGGGTGAGGTTCTATCCTCTCCAGGGTGAGGTTCTATCCTCTCCAGGGTGGGTTCTATCCTCTCCAGGGTGAGGTTCTATCCTCTCCAGGGTGAGGTTCTATCCTCTCCAGGGTGGGGTTCTATCCTCTCCAGGGTGAGGTTCTATCCTCTCCAGGGTGGGGTATATCCCTCCAGGGTGAGGTTCTATCCTCTCCAGGGTGGGGTTCTATCCTGTCCAGGGTGCGGTTCTATCCTCTCCAGGGTGCGGTTCTATCCGCTCCTGGGTGAGGTTCTATCTGCTCCAGGGTGAGGTTCTATCCTCTCCAGGGTGGGGTTCTATCCTCTCCAGGGTGAGGTTCTATCCTCTCCAGGGTGGGGTTCTATCCTCTCCAGGGTGAGGTTCTATCCTCCAGGGTGAGGTTCTATCCTCTCCAGGGTGGGGTCATATTCTCTCCAGTGTGGGGTTCTATCCTCCAGAGTGGGGTTCTATCCTCTCCAGGGTGGGGTTCTATCCTCCAGGGTGAGGTTCTATCCTCTCCAGGGTGGGGTTATATCCTCCAGGGTGGGTTCTATCCTCTCCAGGGTGGGGTTCTATCCTCCAGGGTGAGGTTCTATCCTCTCCAGGGTGAGGTTCTATCCTCTCCAGGGTGAGGTTCTATCCTCTCCAGGGTGGGGTTCTATCCTCTCCAGGGTGAGGTTCTATCCTCTCCAGGGTGGGGTTCTATCCTCTCCAGGGTGGGGTTCTATCCTCTCCAGGGTGGGGTTCTATCCTCTCCAGGGTGGGGTTCTATCCTCTCCAGGGTGGGGTTCTATCTTCTCCAGGGTGGGAGCTGTCCACTCAGCGGTCTTCCCCATGATGGTGTAGCCTACAGAACTAGACCCAGAGACCATTTAAAGGCCTTTGCAGGTGTTTTGAGTTAATTAGCTGATCCAAGAGGGGCACCAGGGTCTTCAATACTGAACCTCGTCACAATATTCTAATTTTCTGAGATACTGAATTTGGGGTTTTCATTAGTTGTCAGTTATGATCATCACAATTAAAAGAAATGAATATTAAATATATCACTCTGTGTGATGAATGAATATAATATACAAGCTTCACTTTTTGGATGAATTACTGACATAAATCAACTTTTTCATGATTTTCTAATTATACGACCAGCACCTGTATTTTGTCCACAATGAGTCATGAATACATGAATAAAAATAAGCTCATGTTCAACTTCCAATCAGGATTCAGGAAGTCACATTCGACCAATCAGATGGTTTCTATGAATGAAGTTGTAATTTGGAGCCGTTTGGTTGGTCAACATGTTGTTTTTTCTCACCTGGTAGTGTTGAGTGTAAATCTATTTCCTGGTTCCTCCTCTGTGTTAATAAATCTTCACCAGTTCTGACACGCTGCCTGTGTGATGATGGGAGTTGTAGTTCTTCTGGAGAGCTTGAGACTACATTTGCATTGCAAACAGGTCTGTCCATCTCTTTCTTTCTTTCTTTCTTTCTTTCTTTCTTTCTTTCTTTCTTTCTTTCTTTCTTTCTTTCTTTTTTCTTCTTTCTTTTTTCTTTCTTTCTTTCTTTCTTTTTGTCTTTCTTTCTTTCTGTCTTTTTGCCTCTTTCTTTCTTTTTCTCTTTTTCTGTCTTTCTGTCTTTTTTTGTCCTCTTTCTTCTTTCTTTTCACTCTTCTTTTTCTTTCTCTTTCTTTTCTTTCCTCTTTCTTTCTCTCTCTTTTGTCTTTCTTTCTCTCTGTCTTTCTTGTTTCTTTCTTTCTCTCTGTCTCTTTCTGTCTTTCTTTGTCTTTCTTTTTCCCCTTTCTTTCTTTCTACCTCTGTCTCTTTCTTTCAGTCTCATTTCCTCTTTTTTTGCCTCTGTCTTTCTTTTGCCTCTTTCTCTTTCTTTCTTTCCTAGAAACAACAGAAACTTGTATTGAAGGTAACAACAGGACAACTCAGTCCTTTATGAACCTGGGGGCGTCTCCAGACCCTCTGATTCTAACAAGAGTTTACTCTCCTAAAAGCTGAAGTCAGCAGTTTTTAAATGAGAAATGATCTCTGTTGGAAACAAGGAGCTGCGTTCCTTATCACAAACTCTTTCTTTTACTGTTAGTACAAACTGCAGCTG